>PVIU01003935.1:0-135534 GCA_004026605.1 Ondatra zibethicus | reverse complement strand
GGGCCTTGGACTTCCAACAGGGCAGGGCACCATGCCCTCTTTCAAGGAAGAAGGGGGAGGGAGGAGGGGTGGGGGGGTAGTGGGAGGGGACCGGGAGAAGGGGAAGAAAGGAAAAAAATTTTATTTCTTTAATTATGTTCTTGAATGGAAAAAATAAAACAAAACAATGTATGGAAAAATAAATAAATAAATAAATAAAAAGAAAGTCTTCCCTCTTCCTTCCTTATCCTTAGGAATGACATCATGCAGAGCTAAATATGCAGAATACTTTATATCCCTTAGGCTTTATTCTGCTTTCCCTTTCCATGAAACTGTGTGTCTCCCAGATTTGTGCGTTGAAACCTCAGTCTTGACAGGAGGGCATAAGGTGTGCCTGCAGTGTGGGTGGAGCCCTGCAGGTAGGTAGTGTCATCAAAAGGGTGGGGAGAGCGTGCTGGAGTGCGCGCGGCAGTTAGGAGTGCATGCTTCTCTTGCAGAGTGACCCAAGCTCAGCTTTCACAAGTCACGTTGGGTAGCTCACAACTGCTCCTCCAAGGTATCAGACACTCTCCCGGCTGCTCTGCACACTATGCTCATGTACACATACATACACATACATACTTACACACACACATACATGTACACATACATATATACACACACATATATAATTACAATTTTTTAAATATTTCTTTATTTATTATGTATACAATATTCTGTCTGTGTGTATGCCTACAGGCCAGAAGAGGGCACCAGACCCCATTACAGATGGTGAGCCACCATGTGGTTGCTGGGAATTGAACTCAGGACCTTTGGAAGAGCAGGCAATGCTCTTAACCTCTGAGCCATCCCTCCAGCCCCTATAATTACAATTTATAAATAAACACAAAGTCTTTAAAAGGAGTGTGAGCTGGTTAGTTTTTGTCAATTTGACACAAATCTCTAGTAACTTGGGAAGAGAAAAATCTTATTTGAAAAATGCCCCCAATGAGATTGGCCTCTGGGCAATCTGTGGAGCATTATCTGATTAATGAATGACAGAAAGGGCCCAGCCTAGTGTGGGCAGTGCCACCGCTGGGCAGGTGGTCCTGAAGGGTAATAAGAAAGCAGGCTGAGTAAGCCCGGGCACAAGCCCACGCCAGCACAGCCTCTGCTTTAGCTCCCCTAGGACCCTTGACTCCCTCAGTGAGTCTGGCCTGTAAGCTGAAATAAACCCTTTCCCTCCCAAGTTGCTCTCTGCCAGAGTGTTTTACCACTGCAATCACAATCCTAACGACAACAGGGGCAGGGACCTCTGCCCTCACGTTTGCCAGTGAGGATGTGATGAATGGCCAACAATCTGCCCCTGGGAAAGGGCCTCCCTATGCCCAGCCACACGGGTAGCCTGAACCTGACTTTCACCTCCAGAACTATATGTAAGGCATACTCTTCTGCTCCTTAAGCAATGAGACAATGGCGCTTTGTCACAGCAGCCTGAGTGAGCAAGACAACACTATTTGCTGGTGCATTCACCTTTCTCTTCTAGGCCCAGCGTAGACAGTTGCCATCTTCAGCAACACTCTCTGCATGCCCCAGGAAAGCCCAGATGTCTCTCTTCTGGGGTCTCACAGCACTCAGAACGATCCTGTCCCCAGTACAGGCCACTCCACTGCAGATGCCTGCTGAGGACTTAGTTGAGTTAGTTGAGTTGCTGACTCAATGGACTTAGGCCTCCTGTAGAAGAAGGTTTCCTTGTTCAGCATTTACCTCTAGCATCATCCAGTGCCAAGTGCACAGTAGGTTTACTATAGCTAGTTTTTTTAAAAAAAATGTTTTCTTTCTTTTTTTATATTTATTTACTTATTATGTATACAATATTCTGTCTGCGTGTATGCCTGCATGCCAGAAGAGGGCACCAGACCTCATTACAGATGGTTGTGAGCCACCATGTGGTTGCTGGGAATTGAACTCAGGACCTTTGGAAGAGCAGGCAATGCTCTTAACCACTGAGCCATCTCTCCAGCCCCTATAACTAGTTTTTAAGGGATGCATGAACACAGTGTAGCAGTGGCTGCCAACAGCCTGGAAAATTCAGATTCAAGCACTCAGCTACTACCACACTCAGACCACAGCCCTTTCCCTTATGGGCGGCTCACGCTAAGGTGCATCTCTGTGAGGCCCAGATGCTTGCGATGGCACCTGAGGACCAAGGACCCCCGAGGCCTGGGAGAACCATTCTTAAACAACACTGCTTCCCAAGCTTCTCCCTGCCATGGTGGAAAGGCCTCCTACAGCCCAGCCACACGGGTAACCTGAACTTGATGCTACCAGAGTGTCCATCGCCCCGTCCTCCTCCTCTTCCTAGTCCTCCCCTTCTCCTCCCTCACTCTTCCTCCTCCTCTTCTCTGTCTTTCCACAAATGCCCAGCTTACTCCACAGTCTGATGACTTTCCTAGCACCTTTCTATTACCACCCCAGGATGGCTCTTGAACACTAAAAGCATCTTGATGTCTACAGTGACAAAGGGTATCATGACTGCTGCCCAAAACACACCCTCAAAGCTGAGACAGCCAAAGAATTTTCCTACCAAGTCCCCTTGAAAACCAATACCCTGGCTACCATGGACCAAGAAAGTTGACATGATTACAAAATTCACATCCTTGAACCTAACCTGACGGTGAGCTGTGAGGATATGCCTTTAAAGGCTACTATGAATAAGGGAACCTTAAAAGCAAAGCGAAGAGCCAGGCCATGAGTGATCACCATCGAGTTACTTGGCACTCTTTTCAGGATGGACTGCTTCCAAGGCCAACATCCTTACCTAGATTCCACTCACTTGCCTGGGCTCATTGGATGATAAGGGAAAAGCATTTATCAGTGGGATTGGTGCCCTTCTAAGAAAGCACAGAGGAACATGGCCACCCTTTCCACCATGTAACACAGCAAGAAAAGGAAGCTACACAATAATCATGACCAAGGCCTCACCAGACACCAAGTCTAATATTCATATTCAGGCATTTTTTTTTTTTGGTTTTTCGAGACAGGGTTTCTCTGTGGCTTTGGAGCCTGTCCTGGAACTAGCTCTGTAGACCAGGCTGGTCTCAAACTCACAGAGATCCACCTGCCTCTGCCTCTCGAGTGCTGGGATTAAAGGCGTGCGCCACCACTGCCTGGCCTAACATATTCAGTCTTACATTCAGATGCTAGCCTGATCTCCAGAGCTGTGAGAAGTCAATGTTTACTACATCTGCTGATGGGGAAAGCAGTCCATGCGCAATAAGACCCAGCACACTGATTGAAGAAGCAGAGAAAAGGCAGAGTTCTAACTCCATGTCCATCTCAAGAGAGGCTCCAGATGGGTTCAAAGGGCAGAAGGAATGGGGACACAACACCTAGGCCTTAAATCACAGCCCCAGCCATTACTGCACTGCTGTGAGCAGCAGGTAATTCCTCTGCCGTACCCTGCTGACATCTTCACACACTCTGCAACCCCAGCTAAGCCGAACAAACCCCTTTTGTCTGTTCTGTACAGTTCATGAAGAGTTGGTCTCTCTCCCAACTCCTTGCAAAGAGAAAAACACACAGGTCTATTCACCCCACCTCCTTCAGGAGCCCAGTAAACTTCCTGGGCTGTGTCACCTGATCTCAGAAGAAGAGGCAAAGAACCCTCCCACCTGCCAAGAGACATCAGGAGGCAAGTCAGGCTTCAGATCCTACATCCTTCAATCCCAAGCTGAATCTGGAACACTGCCTGTCTGCATCCCCACCCTCATCCTCCCAAAATAAAGGGCCTGGGTGGCAGAAATAAGCATCTCAAGTACATGCAAACGCCTTGCTCCCAAGGAAGACAGACTCTGTATTTTAATTTGGAATTCATCTGAAGCTGTAATGTTCCTGCACACATGGAATGTGTGTGCGTCGCCTGCTTCTGTCCCTTCCCTCCCCGCCACCAATTCTAGAAACCATGACAGGCTTTTATACTTAAGACACTGCTGACACTTTATGGGACGATGCCAAGAGTCAAAAGTTCCTGAGCTAATTCCTGAAGAGCGGGTCCATTACCTTTTGACTTCAAGGTGCTCCACTTCCACCTGTCCCAGTCTAGACCACCAGAAAACTAACTTTCAAGAATTACTGCCACAAGACTCTAGCTCCACCCTCCAGTCCCACCCGACACAGGACACATACTGTGTGCTCATGAGCAATGACCACGAGCTCTGGTCATATCCAAAAGACAGCATCCACCATACTCCTCCTCATCCTCTGGTTCCCAGAGTCCTATCAGACTCTCTTCCATATGTCCCCTGGGCTTTGGATGGAGTGACATGGATGCCCCATTTGGGCCAAGCATTCAGTGGCACCTATTATCAGTACTTTGAGAAGTTATAGGTTCCCACATTGACCTCTGCCTACTATAGGGAGACTTCTCTGATGACGGCTAAGAAATGTACAAGTGTATCATCATAGACAGTTTTAGGGCATGTCCATTTGGTTGTCCTGTAACTTACTATGTAGACCAGGCTGGCCTTGAACTCAGAGAGATCCTCCTGTCACTGCCTTCAAGTGCCAGGTTAAAGATATGGGCCACCATGCCAGACTAGCCACAAGCTTTGGATCATTTCTATAGGTGCCTGATGTGGGATTTTCCTCTGTATGCCGTGATTACCATTAATGAATAAAGAAACTGCTTAATTAGGTGGGGAAAACTGAACTGAATGCTGGGAGAAAGAAGGGCGAGTCAGGGAGAAGTCATATAGCCCCGCTGGAGGGTAAGCCACAGTCACGTGACGATACACAGATTAATAGAAATGGGTTAAATTAATATGTAAGAGTTAGCCAATAAGAAGCTAGAGCTAATGGGCCAAGCAGTGATTTAAGTAATATAGTTTCTGTGTGATTATTTCATGGCTAAGCAGTCGGGAAACAAACAAGCAACCTTCCTCCTCCTACAGGTGCCAGACCCAGACACTCCCCCTGGAGTGGGAGAGAAAGGAAAGGAGGGCTGTGAAGATAGGAGGGGGTTGGTTGCAAAGAAAGGAGTTAGTGGTAATGGAAAGGGGTGAGGGAGGGTGGATGTAATCACAGTACATTGTATACAGTTTTGATGTTGTAAAAATAAATTAGACGACTCCCTAATCATGTGACCGTGTAATAAAAATGCAGCACATTATCTTTGTAAAGTTATTTTTTTCTCAGTTCTAGATTTAAAAAGAATCCATTAAGCAATTGCACATGAGCTGTGTCACAGCCCAAAGTATGAATCTGAATTAAAAAATAAAAATAAAACACTATACGGTCACAGCCCACAGCCTAACTCAGGTCCGCAAGAGTGTCTGGATGTGCCAGAAAAAAGAATTTTGTTTCTCTGTTGTGTAATTTTGTAGCCATTTAGATTTTATTAGCAATTACTGGCCTGTTACCGCTCACTACATTTTGCAGTTACAGCCAAGTCCTGGTAACTGGGAGCATGCCCAAATGACAAGCGTCCCAGATGGACCTGGCCACACTTATTCCAGACACCCTGAAATGTGAACCCAACCCTCACTATGAACCGTTTCAACAGGATTCTCTTATAGGCAGCACCATGCTGAGAGCAGCAGAGCTTGCTGGGAGTGGGAGAGGGGTGAGACGGGATGAAGCAAATGTAAAAGATGACTCCACACTGCTAAGATCTCGGCTGGTGACAGTGCGCCATTTAAATTGGAAGTGTCATGGCAGGTCCCGAAGGACAGCTTCCACCTAGGAGAGATGCAGGAAGCTGGGAGGTTCTTGGTCAGATTTTAGTACATCATGTCCAAGACCCCCTGTCATCACCACCAGAGGAGGGCTAGAAGAGCATGGGCAGGGATATGGGACAAGAAGCTTTGAAATAATATTGATGATGATGATGATGATGATGATGATGATGATGATGATGAACTGTGCACAAATTAGGATATTCTGTGACTAAGGAGTTGGTCTTCTCAGAATGACACCAAATGAGGAAAGTCCCCCTGGCTTTCTCACTAAGCTCCTGGAAGCCTTAATTCTACAGCCTCAGTTCATCTTCTTCCGTAACTAGAAGGTGGACCTTCTGTCTCAGCTCCAAGAGAGAACCGGGGATCCCAGTAGAGAGTCACTCTTCGTCCAGTGGAGATGGCCACTGGGAGCTGGAGAATCAGCTGTGGGCATGTGGTCCTTCACCTGGGCCTGAGCTATACCCACCTCCGGGCTCCCCCTACCACATGTCCAGTTATTTCACCTCCAGCATATGGCTCTGGGGAAGAGAGAAGCTCATTTTTGTCCCATGTGCTGTCTCTCTGAAGATCCATAGTGATTTTCAAATCAAACAGTTCACCTTCCTTAACCTAGAACCTGAGTAATTATCCAACCTGCCTTCGATGCCTGAAAGAACAGGTGGGAACCTACATTAAAATTCTCTGGCCATCCTAGAGACCTCTTCCCACAGGACATGATGTATCCCTGGGGAAGGGAGAGCTAAGAAAGTCGACCATATTGAGTAGCAGACAGGTACATGGTGCCCACACCTTCCTGTGTATTCTCCCTCTGCCCCAATCCAATTTCACAGTCAAAAGCTGAGACTACAGACAGGGAAATGGCTAGCCAAGAGCAGGTGCAGAATCTGCACCAGAAACATGTCTCCTCTGCCAGCCTCCTGTGCCAATGCCTCCTCTGCCAGCCTCCTCTGCTGATGCCTCCTCTGCCAGCCTCCTGTGCCGACGCCTCCTGTGCCGATGCCTCCTATGCCGATGCCGATGCCTCCTGTGCCGTTGCCTCCTCTGCCAGCCACAGCTCAATCAGTGCTTAGCAGCAGTGGCTGATGGAAGAGGCTTTGGGGCTCCATTTTGTCCTCCCAAGATGCCCGTGGGAGATGAAGGGACACCAAGGCAGTATACCCAGGTACCAGGATGGAGCAGGATTTGACACAGGCAATGTGGCTACACAACAGGCCTCTCCCACTGTTCATGCCAACTCTCGTCCTGTCAGCCCAGCATCCTCAGGAAGGCAGACAGACATGGTGGCTTTATCTGTTGGGAAATGTTCATCATCCTGGGCTGAAGCATCAAATATTACCAGTCCAATATGTGGCTGATGGCAAAGCAAGCCTCTTGTCGTGGCTTGAATAGGAATGGCCCCCATGGAATCATGAATGTTTGGTCTAGAGTGAGCAGCACTAATAGGTGGCCTTGTTGGAGGGAGTGAGTCACTGTGGGGTGGGCTCTGAGGTCTCAGCTATGCTCAAGCCACACCCAGTGGGCAGTTCACTTCCTGTTGCCTGCAGATGTAGAACTCTCAGCTCCTTCTCCAGCACCATGTCTGCCTGCATGCTGCCTTGCTTCTTGCTACGATGTTATGGACTAAACTCTGAAACTATCAGCCAGTCCCAGTTAAATGTTTTCCTGTACAAGAGTTGCCATGGTCATGGTGTCTCTTCATAGCCACAGAAACCATAACTAAGACGCCACTGCTTTCTGTGCCACTAAGCACTAAAACACTGTGACAGTCATTCTAGAGGCCCATGTTTACTGCCTCCATCAGAAGTACGGAGGGGACTATCCATCTTACAACTACAGCCCTCTTGAAGGCCTTCACATGAACGGGAAGTGGAAGTGGGATAGACGTCGAATGGGGAGTTTTGGGCAAGTGTAGATTCTAATGTCAAATTTCCTTTTTCTTTTTCTTAAAGAAAGCCTGATAAGCCCAATCTTTATGTGCGAGCTTCCAACTTTATAAACATTAGTAGCTTTGTGTCCTGAGCAAGGCAAACATACTGTATTTAAAAGCCCTGAACTGGCTGGGACATCCAGTTGCAGGCATCCCAGAGTGTAGACAGGGCTGGAAGGCAGCAAGCTGGCGACAGTGTGTCTCATCTGTAGCACCCTGCCTACCCACGGCTGTGAAAAGCACAGCTCTGCCAGGCTGCCATTCTCACAAACTAGCATGCGGGATGCCTACTCACCACCGAAGTGGAGAAGCCAAGATGTTCCAGATGCTAGAAGAAAGAGTGTAATAACCAATTTAAATGTCTTTATATTTAGTCTATCCTCCAAGGAGAACACACCGGCCTCAACACTTGGACCTTGCACTTCTAGCCTCAAAATCTGTGAAGAACACGGGTCTGCTGCTTTGTGTCACCTGCTCTATGACAATGCATTCTCCAAGTCCTAAGAAACTGTACACCCGGGGAGTTTGGGAGCACTTTGCCTTTTTTTTTAACCTTGTGCAAAATTGCTGGCATTTTTTGAGGGGGGAAGAAGAAACAAAAACAAACAAACAAAACCTACCAGGAACTTTTTAGAAAAGTACATCAAGCCTGACAAGGTGGAATTGTTCATATTTAGGTAATCGGCAGGGCCTACCTACGAGCGAATGATTCTAACATCAGAACTAAGAATCTTTCCTCATGATGGGCTGGCTATACAGGCATGAAAAGCACATCTAGGGCAGAAAGACAGGGTCACCGCAGCAAGCATTAGGATGGCTTCAAGTCAGTGTGTGCGGTGGCAGGGTCTTCACATGGACAGGTGACAAAGCAGAAGACCACCACCCAAACCCACTTAGGTGTTAAATGGTGCGTGGCTCCAGCAGAGCTAAGGAAAAGCTGACTACAGCCACACTGGTAGTTGGGGACCGACTCAAGGTTCACTGAGGCCGAGACTCTGGGAGGAATGCAGAGGCGGCACCTCCAAACCCCTCTACCCTCTCAGCCACCCAGCTCACCTCAGCCTGCAAGCACTTGTTTCCTTCTCTGGCACCAGCTTGGGCATCTGGCCGGCTCTCTGGAACGCTAGGCTGAAGGGCGTTGCGACACTGGGTGGTTAAAGACTCCCTCCAATGAAAAGATGATGCGGACCCAGGAAATAAAGCGAACTCTGTAGCACAGCGCCTCCCTCATCCTGGAGTGTAGGAAGGTGAGGGGCA
Organism: Ondatra zibethicus; assembly: GCA_004026605.1. NCBI lineage: Eukaryota > Metazoa > Chordata > Mammalia > Rodentia > Cricetidae > Ondatra > Ondatra zibethicus. The sequence continues at coordinate 126,654 of PVIU01003935.1, read as the reverse complement.
GGTACATGTGGAGGCAGTGGCCCACCACACCATGTTGGGCACAAACATTACCAGTAAAACAGGTAGAAAAGCCCCCTAGAATTTACAGAGAGCTGCGCTCAAGCCAGGCAAGGTAAGAGACTTACACACACCTGCTTACTCAGAGGTGGGCAGTACGTTATTGTCCCAGGGACAATGCCTATTGTATAAGATCAGCTCCTTCCTGCTAGCTACACCATGTAATGAATGTTTTAAACATGTCCTCTATGAAGGTGCACAGTGGTCTCATCTTATAGATGAGTAAGTGGGTGCCGAGAATAGTACAGTAGCACCTCAATTCTGAGAAGCTGCAGGTCTCCAGCATGCTCTGGCTCCTAAGGCCTTGTTCTGAACTATAGAATCTGCAATGCACCTTTGGGATAGAAGAACTTCAGGGTCTGGACACGACTGAGTTACCAGAGGTATTTAAAAATACACATACGCACAGCAAAATAACCCAAATAGGAAAGAAAGAACACACGAGTGAATTCACGGGTCAGTTACTTTCTGGGCCACTTTTGCTGTCAGAGGCCTAACTCCTTCAGAAGCCTGTGGAATTCAGTACCTCACTGTGACTAGCCAGAGTCAAGACCTGCAGGAATAGGGACACTTCACCTGTGACACAGTAGATACTCAAGCAGAAACAGAGAACAGGGCTGTCCCTGAAAGACTGGGCAAGCATGGCAGCCCAGTAAAAGAAGACCAGTGCGCACCGGTTCCAGGTTGGCCACAGGAGTGCTAGTAGCTTTAGTGGTCCCCTGGAAAGTGAGCAGATTCCTTTCCCAAGGCAGCCATTACGAAGTTCCACAAATGGAGTGGGCTATGGAAACAAAAAGCTATTCTTCGGAGGCTGTACAGCAGGATCAAGTGGTCACCAGGGCCTTATTCCCCAGAGATCCTGGCTAAATTCCCTCCCTCACCTCTGGGTGGCGTCTAGGGAGCCCTGTCAACCCTCAGCATTCCCTGGCTGGCATCTGCAGCACCCCAGCCTCTCTCTATCTCTGCTGTCAGAAGAGATTCCTCCCTCATTTCTTCACAGTATCTTCTTGGGACACCAGTCAGATTGCAACAAGGGCTCATTTTATTATGGTGTGACCTCATATTAACTACTCACGTCGGCAGTGGCCCCGTTTCCAAGTTAAGGCATGTTCTTGGTACTGGGACTTAGGATCTGAACACACTCTTACACTCAAATCACTGAGAAGGCAGAAGCCAGTGCCTGTGAAAGTCCTGTCTCACGAGTGTAGGACACGTGTGCATTTTTAGGTGACAACTTAAAACACAAAAGTGGTGGGGTCCAGTCCATAGCTGGATTAGTGCACTGGGGTGGCTACAGCAAAGTTCCACAAGCTGAAAATCTTCAGCAACCGACACGTATTTTCCCATAATTCTGGAGGACAGATGTCCGAAAGTCATGTATATGCAGAGCTGGTGTTTCTGAGAGCCCCGGGGATAGTGCCAGGCCTCTCACCTTGGCTTACAAATGGCTCTCTCTCCCTGTGGCTTCCCATCGCCTTCTTCTCTTCAGATCCGGAATCAAATTTTCTCTCTTGGAAGGACTTCAGCCGTGATGGTTTAAGGCCCACTCTGTGATCTCATTTTAATTCAAGTACATCTTTGTGATGTTTAATTGTGGTTGTCAACTGGGTTAATAAATGCCTGAGAGCTCAGTAAAGCACACTTTGGGGTACATCTTGGGAGGATGTTTCCAGAGAGCATCAGATCATGCGTTCTCTGACTAATCAATGGACTGATCCCATGAAGGAGTCATAATGAATATGATGTCCTTGCTAACAATGATGAAAGGCAGAAGTAAGGCTTAGCTAGAAGACGTCACTGCCTCCTCTATATCTTGCCTCAGCTCTTCCTGTATTGTCTCCTTCTGCTTCTTGGTCACCACGATGTAAAGTGTGCTTTTCTGCCTTCCCTATCACGATGGCCTGAACTCTCTGAAAAGATGAGCAATAAACCTTCCCTTCTTTTTATGCTATCAGACATGTGGTCACAACAGCAAGAAGTAACTAATATACTCTGTTAAACTCTAACACCAAACAAGTTGAATCCAGGGGCATCATGCCTTAGGATTTCAACTTTAGAATGCAGCAGGTGTCACAACTTGAGTCCAAACATTGGTGGTGTGGCGATTCTGTTTTGACACAGCTGCAAGGGAAAACTCGGTTCTGCTGTAGCTATATCCTACAATTCTTTGAGAGGTCGCCTGCCTTCCCTGGCTACAGCACACCAAAGGTCAACAACATCTTGAAGCATACAGCCTATGAACAGGCCAATTCCCTGATCTGTGGGCCTGTGAAGCCACCAGATGCTACCATGGTGAGCCGGGCCGTGGTGGTGCATGCCTTTAATCCCAGCACTCAGGAGGCAGAGGAAGGTGGATCTCTTGAATTCAAGGCCTGCCTGGTCTACAAGAGCTAGTTCCAGGGCAGGCTCCAAAGTTACAGAGAAACCCTGTCTAAAAAACCAAAAAGACAGTACCTTGGTGAAACAGCCAAATTTCTGTTCGAGTCTGGAAATTCAAACACTATAGAACCCTGGGTTTGCTCTGTCTGTGCTAGCTCAGAAGCAGATGGTTTAAAAGAAAACATTACATGTGGCGCCACCTAGAAGCAGAGGTCTAGGACAGAGGCAAAAAGAAAGGAAGAGTGCCCACCCCTTACACTTCTGGGAATCAGAGTTCCAAGCTTGTGGCTGAAACTATCTCGTGGGCTCCCACCATCATCCCTGAGCAAGGTGTAAGCAATAGCTGGGAACGGTGAAGGCAAATGGAATTGAAATTCCAAACCTGCACCAACTTTCCCATTCCTGTAGTTTTGGAGATTTACTAAAGTGTTTTTACTTGACAAAGTCTTTGAACACTTCTTCCACATCCTACTGGGTACACATGCATGCACCCCTGCATAATGATAAAATCACCCATGCTTGACCAAAGACACTAGTCTATGCAGTTTTCCCAAGGAGAAATAGGCCACCTTGTGAAGGTGAACCCCAACATTCAAGATCTCTCCCCAGCTTTGTTGGGACACAGAGATAAGAGTTAGAGGCTAGCCCAGAACAGGAAGGTCTTCAGGCACTTGGCTCTGGACATTTGCATCCGCTTTGTCACTGTGAATGGCCCTTGGCTTCTAAGAGAAGGTTTCAAGGACTAAAGGCCATCTGAAAAATCATTACTGTAGAAAAACATTATTGATGCTTTGAACCTTTTCCCCTCAAGTTTTAATGCTCCCCAATAAGCCCAAGCATTAATGCGTCAGTGGCAGGATTAGGAGGTAAGGGCACCTTAAGAGGGCCCAGGGTGAGTGATAGGGCGGGACAGTTAAGAACACTTGCTGCTCTTCCAGAGGACCCGAGTTTGCTGGTCAGCACCCATGACGGGAAGCTCATATCTCCAACACCTGGCCTCCACAGGCAGTTGCACACATACAAACACACAGGCAAACACACACACACACACACACACACACACACACACACACACACACACACATAATTAAGAATAATAAATCTTTAAAGAGGCGGTTTAGTGGGAGGCCTTTAAGCCACTGGGGCTGAGTCCCTGAAGGGACGATGAGATGCCAGACCCTCCTCCTCATTCTTTTTTCTGCACCCTAGTCATGAGGTTTTACTTCACTGGGTACTCTCCCACCACAGCATACGATCTTCCATAGGCAACAGAACCAATGGGGCCTGGATTAAAATCTCCAAAAGTGTGGGCCAAAATAAACCTCATTTCTTTATAATCCAAGTATCTTCTTGTGTTATAGGAATGTCTATTAATGACAACAAGCATAGTGCAGGTAACAGAATGCACAAGATCCTATTTATCCAGCAAGCAGACACCTACAGAAGGTAAGCAAAAAGACCCCTGGCAGTCTCTGATGCGGAAAGGCTATGGGGTCTTAGTTTCTGGGCCAATAGACAAACTCTGTGTTTTTGCTCTGCTTCTGTGACAACAGTTCCTTCACGTAAAAGCTTCTGTAACAACCTAATGAGTTAATAAGGTATAAAGTGTCTGGTTTAGTGTGACCCCTAGGACACTCCGGCACACACTCACTCACTATTGTTCCTCCACGAGTGCTCTCATGGAGAGACTGCATTTTCCTGGAGCGTATCTCTCTTCATTTCATAACAACAACAACAAAAAACCGAGGTAAGATATGAAAAGCAATTTGAATAAAATTATCACTAAGGGCTATCCACTAACCAAGAACAGAAATAGAAATATACTAGAAGCATGGCAAAACAAAACTCCTCCCAGCTCTGGAAGGGAGGGCCGCAGACGCATTCTGCAGACAGAGCCTGTCGGGCCCAGGTGAGAACTAATTTTAGTTCATCAACAGATACTTCACAAGGAAATACAACTAATAACTAAAGGTATAAGCATTCCACCTTGTTAATTAAAAAAATTAAAAAATGTAAAATACATGCTCTCAACTATTATCCAGGAAGAGGGAGTTTATTTTAAAGATAGTAATCAGCGCTGCCAAGACTAGAATAAGCCCCAGACTTCACTCCTGGCCAAGGGAAAGGCAAGTGGTGCAGACCTTCAGCAAACTAGATGGGCAGTCTGTGGGCAGAGGCAGGAAACGCTTCCGCCCTTCAGCGCAGTCACTTCATTTCTGAGAATTCAGCTCAAGGAAATGGGGAGCGAGCCATCCCCACCACCATGCCCACAATGCTGCAGACTCTTCAGCAGTGGAAAGCTGAACAAGAGGAACACAGAGCGCTGGAGGGGAAGCTCAGAACAGACACCTGCTGGGCACGCATGAAGCTCCGGGTTGAAACCCAACCAGTACCCACAAAACAAGAGTAAGAAATAACAGCATATCAGTAATGTGATAATAAATCAGTGGATTATTATCAAGGCACTAAAATGATAGAGAAATATGGAAAAACAGGAAGATGGCAGCATGATATGTCACATAAAAAAATCTGAAATGAAAACTGGAACCTCCATGGTGATTACAAGTAGGACAAGGTCTAAGTGAAAGCTTCTGAGCTTCTGAGCGCAGGTCTCAGAGACGGGCTCTGACGCGATCCCTCTGTCCTCCTCTCCTTCCCCCTAAATTTTTACAATATGTGACTTTTTTTTCCACCTTGATGATAGAAACAAAAACAAAACAAACAAACAAACAAAAAAGAAATCCGTTTTATTTTCCAAAACATCTCCAGGCTCCTCCATGCCCTTTAACAAGGGCAAGGATTTGCAACCTCTTTTCTAACACACTATCTTCTCAGTGCCAAAGTGTCACAGACCTCTGGACGCCATGACCTCTCGGGAGTGACAGCAGACAGTTGTCTCAAAGAAACTTTTTTCCATGAAGATGGCATGGGTTCTATACTTGCTGCTCCCAGAGAAAGCAAATTGTTCACCTCAACCCTCAGCCCTGAGCCACCATGCATTTCTGTCACTTACATAGGAAGTTTCTTAAATGATTCTAAACAATGAGGAACAAAAGCCAAAAGGCAGAACAGGGCAGGAAAGATGGCTCAGTGGTTAAGAGTACTTGCTGCTCTTTCAGAGGACTGAGTTTAGGTCCCAGCATCCATGTCAGACGGCTCACAACCATCTACCTCCAGTGCCAGGCTATCTGATGCCTTCTTACAGCCTCTGAAAATACCTGTAGTCAAGTGTACCATAGCCACATGCAAACATATATATATATATATGCACATAATGAAAAAATAAATCTTTTTTTTAAAGTAAAAGAAATGCAATAGAGCATGGCTAAGTTACGGTGCATACACTTTCACAAAACAATTATAAATACACAGAAACACAGCTAATGTCAAATATAAAAAGCAAGGCATGGGATGGGGAGACGCCTCATTGGTTAAAGCTCTTGTCATGCAGAGGGGAGGACTGGAGTTCAGATCTCTGCCAGTAACTCCAACCTCAGAAGGCAGGGAAAAGAGTAACTCAGAGCAAGCTAGCTAGCTAGCAAAACTAGCCATAGTGGTACTTTGATTTAACTAAGAGAGCCTGCCTCAATGAAGAAGAAAGAGCAATGGTGATTCTAGCATCAACCTTAGGCCTCCATATGTGCATTTACATACATAACATACACACATGAAAATGGGGGTAGAAAAAGAAAGCCACACAATCACACCCTTATGACAACTATTGAACATAGTTTGTGCAAACTGCCCAGTAATTGTGCTTACACTCGTGGCACATGGGCACCATGCTGGTGCTTTTGGCACACACACCAAGATATCACCACAGTGCTCACACACTCCAAGACATCACCATGGTGCTCACACCTGTTCCCGCCAGGTGGTGGTAGTGCACGCCATTAATCCCGGCATGTAGGAGGCAGAAGCAGGCAGATCTCTGTGAGTTCAAGGCCAGCCTGGTCTACAAAGCGAGTTCTAGGACAGGCTCCAAAGCTACAGAAAAACCCTGTATCAAAACCCCATCCCCACCCCCCCAAAAAAGAAGAAGCCTTCCTGTTCCCAGCATGAGAGGACAAAACTGGAGTCCTACCCAGGTAAAGAACTTCCTTTAACCCCATCACTAGATTCTACATTAGAATATTCTGGGAACTTTTCTGAGATCACATGCTCCCCAAGGTAAAGAACTTCCTTTAACCCCATCACTAGATTCTACATTAGAATATTCTGGGAACTTTTCTGAGATCACATGCTCCCCCAAGGATGCAGGAGAAGACCATGTTTGAGTCTAGATCATCATCCTCTAAATCTCACACTCAGTTCCTGGACTGGAGAAGACTACGAAAGAAAGTTCAAGTTCAATTTCTCTTAGAAAAGGGACTTTCCCCTTCCCTTTATTGTCTAAACATTCAAGAGTTGTTTTCTCATTCAAAGCAAAACCTGGGTGAGCAACATGCTTATAGGCATAGTAAAATGATTAATTATGTCTGGATCAAAAGACTAAGCAAATGCTTATTGGCTTTCTAGCACACTTGGGTAGAAGGGCAGGATGGAGGACAGCCAGGAATGAGCCTGCTCCAAACCAAACCAAACAGCTCCAAGCAGCTGCTGGCACAAAACCTTTTTAAAACATTTTCTCTCCACCATTCTTCCCATTTCTTCATGAATTCTAATATACTATGCTGCCCCCACGAAGGCTGAGACTTCCAGAGAAGTCAGTAATGTCAGAGCTGCTACTGACAGAGGTGGGGCTGGCCTAGCTGCGAATCCCGCATTCCTTTACAGACACTGCCAGCTAGCTAATGGCGCTCTGTATCTACTGCTGTTCAAAAGCACGCAGTGCCCTGAAAATGGCAACTCTACACTCTAATAGAGTGTGTAATGCTCCTTGGAGCTGGGCGGAAGACCAGGCTCACACATCCTATCACACTTGAAACTCAATTTAGAAATGCTAGATTTCTAGAAGTTCTAAAGTTATGCTAGAAGCAAGGAAACAGTGAGAGACCTAATACGTCTCAAAAAAGCAGTTTAGGAAAAAAAGGAAAAGAATAATAAGAAGAAGAATGTATTGAGTCTAACAATTTAATGAGAAAAATCACACATAACAAGAGTTAATACAGCCTCCAAGTCTCCCCAGGTTTTGCCTCCCCAACCCTCCTCTGAAGAGCAGAAGCAGGCATGGAGGATGCTGCCCCCCATGCTCGGTGAGAAACCAGCCTGAGCACAGGCAGCATGTCTGCATGAGCTGAGCACACTGTTAGCGTGCTCCAAACACAGAGCTCCTTCCTGTGCATCAACAGACAGAACCTCGCACCCCAGAACAGCTCCACTAAAAGTTCAAGTTCCGATCCTCCCGGTGCCGTGTCCTCAGCTGGCTCCCAGAGCGCAGCAGAGCCAGAACAGAGTCCTCCAGATAGAACATGGCCTGCTCCCAAAGTCTATGAACGAGCAGAGATGTACGGCTCCATGGCAGTCGCCCATCAGACAAGCCAAGGGCCACACCTCCTAATGCTGCCTATCTGGCAGGATGCCAGGGGGATGACCTACAGCCAAGTTCACTGTGCTGAGACCAACTCAGGGAAAGAAGAAAGGACTACCAGGGCAGGGAGGATGGGCTCTGGACAACCCAACCCCTCACGGTCTGAGTTGCCTCCTTTCCTGGGGATTATCCTCAACCCAGATCTTATGCATGCTTCAGGAGCACAAAATGGACAAGAGGCTCAAGGAGGGGGTGGGGTGGGGAGGACCACAGAGGCCATACCACACTGGCATTCCTCAAAGGGGGATAGTTCAGTGAACGACCACCTACATACAGAGAGGAGGTAAGGAAGCATAAGGACATGAGCTGAGAATCTACTCGGTATAGGGCACTGACATAATACTAGCCCTCACAGAAAGCTGAGCGAATTCTACCACACATTGACAGTCTCCAACTCTGGACCAAGATATGGTCCTTGTTGACTGAGAGGTACTGCAGAATATAATGCCTGGGCTTCTGAAGGTGAGGGCAGCATCCAGGAGAGGGGGGGTCTCCTGCTAACCCAAGCAAGGGCTCTTCTACCATATTACACTTCTGCAAAGACCACACCGCTCGAAGACAGAGGGAAAGCTGGCCCATCAGCTCACAGCAAACAGGGCGCAAGTTCCAAGCCTGACTGGACCTCCTCTTGGCCTGGAATTCTGCCCTTATCCACCCCTGCCCATAGCCACAGGCAGCCACTCACGGCATTCCTTCTCGTCACTCTTGTCGAAGCAGTCAGGCAGCCCGTCACACTGCCAGGCACCCGGAATGCACCGCCCGTTGCTGCACATGAAGTTACCTGGGATGTTGCACTCGTTGGTGAAGTTGTTCCCAGGGAGCAGCTGGCTCTCTGTAAGAAGGAGTGAATAGGTAGTCAGAGGCACAATGACCACAGCCAAGGGCCTGAGCCCTGGCCTACTTGGAAAGACTGATGCTCAGCCCAGGTGAGACTTCCACTGGCTATCTTTGCTTTTCTGGGCCTGTTTCCTCACCCATGAGATGTACTTAGACCTCAGCCCACCTCAGTACAAAGATGCTGAAGAACTAGCTGAGCGATGCAAAGGAAGCATTCCGTGTCTAGCATCTACAGGTGCTCATCTCTCTCATGAAGATCTACGCGAAATGGGCTAAAGAGATGACTCAGTCATTAGGGCACTTGTGGTTCTTCCAGAGGACCAGAGTTCGGTTCCCAGCATCCACACCTGGCAGCTCACAACTGCGTGTGACTCCCTCTTCTGGCTTCCATGAATATCTACATACTTGAACATACACACACATGTATACACACAAATAAAAAAATAAATAAAAATATTGGTGAGAAAACCCAAACGTTCTTTCCTGGCCAGCAGCAACAGCTAAAATTTAAAGTTTCAGACAGGAATTTGCACTGGACCTCAAATATCCTCAGCAGTGCAAGCCTTCAAAACCTCAGACTCACAGCCCCTACAATCACAGAGTCCTTGAATTGGAGCCAAGTTGGCAAGAATACCAGGAGATCGTTTCCCTCCAGGAAATAGGATATCTCCTCTATATACAAATCAATCTGCCTGACGCTGTGTGGGTAGGAAAGGCCAAGATGAGACCTGTACAACCTGTACAGGCCTGCCAGCCCCCAGGAGGCTGACCCAATCACTACACTTTTCCAAGAGCTGCTGGAGATTTAGAACCAAGTCCCAAGGTTCAGGTTCAAGCCCACTGAACAAACCTAAAATGCCAAGGGCCTTACCCAGCACCGCCCTTAGGAAACTAAACATGATAGCCGGTAAGGGGGTGGGGGGTACAGACCACATCCACCTTGAGCCTTGGGGATGGGTTTTCCACAGAGCCAACATCTGATAGGTCAGATCAAGCTGAGCCAGTGTGATTAAAAGCTGAGAGATAAAGAGACAGATAAAAGACAGCTAGAAGCAAAGGGAAAGGAGAAAAAGACCAGTCTGCCACACTGTAGCTGCAACCGCCCCGAGTCATTCAGTAAACACGCACTAGGCATTTACGACCAGACACTTATGCTGTGAAGGAAAGACGCAAGGCCGTGTGCACACCAAGTACTGTACTGACACTAAGGTCATGATCTTCTAGAACTGCCCACGGGTAATGAGGTAGCGAGACTCGTGATCTTCTTTCACCCTCTTTGCCAAAGGAAGCAGCTACAGGTCAGGGCTCAGAACCCTCCCTACATCCGCTCACACCACTAACCTGTTCATTCTTATTTATCTATTAATGAACTACTCTTCGCCTGCTAGCATCAGACTTCTCTGTTACCTTCTCTCTGTGGAGTTGCCCAGCTTCCTCACACACAGAGAAGCATGGTTGTCTGGTAATGCTACTTTCAAAGTAGTACTAACAGTACTTTCATAACTGGAGCAAGCAAGAACCAACGGGAATGGACACAGTCATCAAACAAGCCCTTGTACTGTCAATACCCTCTTGGAAACCATCTGCTGCTGACACTAAATTAGCAACACACACACGTTGCTCTTCAGAAATGAGTTCTCAAAGCTCACTCCAATAGGGAAGCCACAAGCAAAAGGTTCCACTCAGCCCAAGTAGATCACAACCCTTACCCCTTGCTCACTTTATCAGTCCTGAACATGGCCAATCCCTCTCATCCCACGCAGCTATAATCTCCCTGGCCATCACCACTGGCTATAACTTCCAACTCAGCCTCCTGTCTCCCAACCTGTTCTCCCAAATCCCAATCTGTCTTCTGGACAAAAGAATCTTCCTAAATAGCACACAGACTGTCACCTTTTCTTACTTTAAAAGGCCAGTGAATGAGGGGTGGGCTGGGGAGGCTCAGTTGGTAAAATGTTTCCTATGCAATCATGAACTCTCCCATGTTCAATCTCCAGAATCCACACCAAAAAAAAAAAAAAGTCAATGATCCCAAGGGAAGTGAGAAAATAGAGGAAATAGGTGAAATAGGTGGACAGATCTTGAGAAGCAACAGGTAATGTGTTCCTTAGCTCTGACCTTCACTCACACAACCATGAATACACATGCATGCAGACGCCCCCCCCAATATACACACAAACACATATACATTTGTGCACTTAGATAGACACAGGAAGACAAACACCCACACAGGCATTGACTGGCTCCCCAGTGTTTTTTTAATTAGAATTCAAGGCAAACAAGAAAGATTCCCGGAAAGAAGTGGCATTTTCAGTGGAGGCTGCCATAAAGTAAAGGTCCTGTGGATCAAAGGAACAAGAGTCAAAGACACGCTGTGGGGAGGCACAGCCTGGGGCATGGGTCAGAAATAAAAGACAAGCCGTTCTGATGGGCAGGAGTTACAAACACACTGGGTCACCATCTCTCCAATCCTGCCACCCAACCCATCAGAATGCTCCATTCTGCGGAGCACAGACTCAACACAGGACTCCCTCCAAAGGCAACTGCACAAGGCACCACTAACCCTGAAAAGAATGAGCAACAACTTCATTATCTCCAGGGAGAAATCTGGGTACCCACGGGGAAGAACCCAGAAAGCAGTAATGGGCTGGGTTCTAGCCAGAGCTTCCACACCCTACCCTACCCCCATATACACTCCAGCTGTTGGAGAACAGCTGCCCTGAGATCACCAGCCAACAGGATTCCTCAGGGCTGTGGAATGCAGAGCTGACACTTGGTTTTGCTTGGAAATCACTTTGACTTGCTTTTGTGGAGCAAACTCCTCGAAGACAAACCCCTGGAAAAGTCACTACAACTGTGAAATCTTGTTCTGATAAACAGATTTCCGGAACCAGAAAATTGGCCAGATTAGATTCCAAAGAGCTTGCTCTGAGCATCAGTGAGGCTGGCAACACATGGGCCTGATGAATGGCCGGGTGGGTACAGAGACCACTTATCCCACCCCTTACATCTGCCGCACACAAATGTCCTGCCAGTCCTGGGGCGCCCTGCCTAGTAAATACAATAGACACATGCTCTTCTCAGCCCCCTTAGGCACACAAGGGGCACCCTGCCTACTGCCTTAGGAAAGTGACATCATCGAACATAAGAACATCAGAAGTAACTAGAGTAAAAGAAGATCCTCTTGTTGACTCTGTCTTTCAAGCCTCCCTCAAGCCCAGCCCAGCTGCCCCCCTGGCCTAGGAGCACCTGCCCCATTATCTCTTGTCCCCCTTCAGTCAGGAATCTGCACAGAGGAGTATTTTGTGGGGACATAAGCCAGGGCCTGGAGACATTTTCTCTTGTCATAACTAGGGGTAAGGTACTAGTGACATCTGTCATGGAAAGGCCAGGATGTGGCTTTGCATAGAAGGGTCCGGGGCTTAAAAGAACCATGCAGCTTTGCCTGGGCTACATCTCTCCCATCCTATCAGCCACTGCCACACCACAACACAGAACCACCTGGCTTGACAAGTCAATAATGCCGAGGCACAGAAATACCTGCTTAAGCCAACCTGCTACCTCTCCCTCCAGTTGCTTCTCCTCACAGAGTGAGCTTCTGAAAGGCAGCGGATGGTGTCTCTGTGCCCTTCAGACAAACCTAAACTCTTGCCACCTGACTTAGAGAGCCCATTGTGACCCTACCTTGGAAGCCCCTGCAATGTCCTTTAGAACTAGTGTCTGGATCATGTGGGGGGTAGTCCCTGCCCGCAGGCTTCCAAATATGTGGCTGGCTGACTAGAGGAGTCTCAGGTTCCCCCTGGTGTTTGGGGCTGCATTGTATCTCTCCAAAACTTTATGCTGTAGGCCTAACCGTTAGAACCTGATAAAGGAGTGCATTTAAAGACAGAATCCGGAGAGAGGTAGTGCATTAAGATGAACTATTAGAGCGGCCTAGTTCACCGTGACTGGTATCCTCACTGGGAGAGGAAATCAAGAGCACAGACATATGTGCAGAAGACAACATGAAGACACCCAGAGAAGGCGGCCATCTGTAAACCAAGCAATAGGGACTGAGAAGGAACCAACCCTGCGACAGCTTGTCCTCAGATCTCCCCACCTGTGCAACAAGTAAGCGCTGGCATTCAAGCCACACAGTCTCACTGGAAATCTTATCCAATAGGCTAGCCTCCTCCTGCTCATCCTCCAACTCCATCATAAGTCATCAAATCTGAAACCCTGTCCCAGACACCCAGCCTGCCGCTGGTCCTCCATTAACCCCTCTGCTGACCTGTGCTTCACTTGGTCCCAGCCTGTGCTGGTGGCTGCAGAAATCACCCTGATTGGTTCACTCTGTTCTGCTCAGCTCTGCATCCCAGTCAGCTGCTGTTCCCAGCTCTCCCATATGCATCTCTGACAACTCTACAGAAAACCAGGTGTGGCATTAGTGCCTGAACTGCCCCATCAACTTTTCCTGCATGTTCCTAGCATGTGGGTGGGGCCTGGGCATACACTGCTCAAATAAGGGATATAGGAGATCTGGACCTACACACGTACCCTATCTGCTTGAAAGGAGGTTGGGAATATTCTCAGCCCAACTGCCAGGCTTTCTAGTGGCATCTCCATGTCTTAGAACAGACTTAAATAAAAAATTGACCAGCATTAGCACAAAGTTGGCTTTCTCCTCTCTTCTCTTTTTTTTTTCCATTAAGTCAAAGAATCAAAAGGAATTGCCTGTTTCCATTGCAGAACACCATTTGACTGAAAATAACTACACCATCTGTTCAAGAATGGAAAAATAAAAGCCAAGCTCTTCCCTGTCAGGCAAAAGACAGCAGCCCATTGCTACAGCTTTTTCCAATGCCCTCGGCCTACATCTCTCTACTTGATGTGGAGAACAAAACCTGGCGACTACAAACTCCAGCCAAGGCTACATTCTGCTGCAATCATCCAGAACACTCAGCGACACTGCCTTTCCCAGCAGAGAAACGGAATTTCAGTCCGGCAGCTGGAGTCCTTCGGGCTTCTCCACGCTCTCCACTCAGCCTCCCTCCCCAGCAGCAGCCGTCAGGGTGCAGTCTGAACTGACATCTGCAAGCAATCAGCAGGCCCATTTTCTGATTTCTGCCCAGTGGCCCTTCATTCTCCTCACTCCCTGATGGTCTAGATCTCTGGGCCCAATGAACTGAACGAACAAGAAGCACAAACTCAAACACAAGTGTGCCATACACACGCGCAGTTTAGTGCTGGGCTTGGGGATCCCAGACAGATCTTCACCACCAGCTGTCTGAGAAGCCAAACAGACTTCTCCCACTGCCAGATGCCAGCGAGGTCAGGGGCCACTGTTTTCTCTGTGACTCACTTCTTGAGACACGCACACACACCTGCATGCATGCACACCTGCATGCATGCACACCTGCATGTATGCACACACACACACACACACACACACACACCTACAGAAGGTTAAGGCCACCTAGGGGGCTCTTCTTCAGTGATCTGTTTACCAGCATGCCTAGAACATCTCTGAAGAGCCCTTCCACTCTGGACTGTTTCCATGTAGTATGACCATTAAACAGAACCTCGGACATCTGTCCTGTGTATTTCCAAAGCCATTTGGTCCTCGTCACACAAATGTCTTCCTGTTCAAGTTTGGATATGGAAGCATCTGGCTATCACCAAGAAGGCAGCAGTCACAAGAATGTCTAAGTCTGGCCTGGCTCCAAGCACCTGAGCTTAGCCAGGCCCCCAGTCTTGTTAATCTAGACTCCCTCTGCCCCATGAGCTCATTCCAATAGTTTTGCCTCGGTTTACCCACCTTCTCAAGGAAGATCACTAGATATATTGCCAAGAAAGGATAAAATGACCCCACTCTTCAGTCTAGGGCAGCTAACTCTTTATATTCACAAATGTACTATAAATATGGCCCATGGTCCTGAAGGAAAAATCACACAGTTTCCCTCAGGAACAAGGATGGAGCAGTGACGTCACCGGGATAATGAGTGAGCAGTTGTCCGCCCAGCATCAGCCCAGCATCCACCCAGCATCCGCCCAGCATCTGCCCATCACACAGCTTCACGGCTTGTTTCTCCCAGGAAGCGTTCCGAGATGAGGAATGCTCTGTTTCCTTCTTACAAAACAAGCTAGGGAGAAAGCAAATGGCTAGTATTCAGGACACGAGGGAAGGTCACAGGAGGAGGTGTAGGAACGACAGTTTCCCCAAGGAGGCAGCTCTGTCAATTATTTTTATCTGGCCTGTGGCCTCTAGGGCTGAAGCTACTGCTTATATTTTGATGTATGTTTTCATTTTTATGTATCATTTCATAAAGAAAGTTATGTGGAAGTGGTATTTGTGTTGAGGGGAGCTGAGTAACCACTGGGTGCTGCCCTTATGAGGTCTCATGTCCACAGTCCGAGGGCCTGCAGCTCCCTGTGGTGCAATTGACAAGTTGAACCCTGAGCCATACCAGGGCCTTGCGCAACCCTTCTCTGGCTTCTTTAACAGCCTTGGAGATGCTGAGTACTGGGGAAGATCTACTGTCTGCCAAAGCACTTGAATGTGGCAAGGATTTAACAGCCATTCGCTTTTTATTAGTTCTTAGAAGAACCCCATGAAACAGGCACCCTCCTCTTTTATTGACGAAGGAACAGACTGAAGACGGACTCACCCAAGGTCACATAGCCAGAGACAGTCAGATAGTAAATACTTCAGTTGTGCAGGCCACGAATCTGGGCTAAGGCTATCGTACAGGTGCCAGGATAAGACAGAGAATAGTATCCCATAAATCTTTCACTGATGGAATTTTTCAAAAATCTTCAAAATCAATAAGAGCTATTTCCTGTATTTCAGATCTACCACAGAGAAGAGTGGGTTTCTTTCTGGGATTGGGTATAATGAACTAAAGTCAAAGCTAATCAAAACTGATTATAACTGTCTGCTTTTTGCATTTTTCTAACTATTTAAACCTGCAGATCAGGAAGCATCAGACAACAGGTAATAGGCAAGTACAGCCTTTTACCAACCAACAACTGCGCCACCTGCCCACCCCATCACACTCACCACACGAGAGAGGCCATTCTTACTGCTTTCTGCCCACCCCATCACACTCACCACACGAGAGAGGCCACTCTTACTGCTTTCTGGCCCCCGAGAACTCGGCTCTTCTTCCCTGTGCCCCTAGCAACAAGCAAATGCCAGGCGTCCAGACACCCCACAAATGGCTGCAGACCACAGTTATGGGGACAGAACCTGCTGACTCCTGCAGACGTTATTTCAGTTCTGACATGAACTCGTCTGAACTGCCTTGAACTTCAATTTTGCTTTGCCACGTGCAAACCCAGTGGATCAATGACACTGGACCTGCAGAATGAAGCTTTTCCAAGTTCCCAGGATGAAAGGCACAGACGGAAGAAGATCTTGAACACATGTGCAGCAGTTCCCTTCTCCTGCCTCCCAAGCCCTCACCAAGGGTGGGCTGCATGGCACATTGGCCTTGAGCCCAGCGCAATACTCCCCACCCCAACCTTCTGCTTATTCGGCTTCCACCAGCAACAGCGGGGGCGGGGGGTAGTCAGTGAAGCTGAGCTGAAGGGCAGGAAAGGGGGCAGCTTTCTGACCAACTTCATCAGGCTGTGATGAGCTAGGCTTGTGATAAAGCTAATCACCACTTCACATAGGCTCAGATGTAGGCAGAAGAGGTCAAGAGTATCAGCCGTGCTTTAGCCTCAAGATTATCCCCATGCACCCAGAGACCAGTGCAGCCATCTCCACAGTGGCTGGGAACCATTCTGCAGCAGCCCATCTGCTCGCACTAAGCCCCCTGCCCCCTCCCACACAGCAGGCAAGGCTGGAACATAACAATGCCAGCCAGGGAATGAGCCAGAAAAGCAAAATGACCTTCATTCTGGCCCCAAAGCGCATCTTGAGGATGAAGGATTTCTGAACTAAGACTCAAAACAAGCACAGGCCAGTAAGAAAATGGCAGCTGGATACAACTGCATTAAACTGTGAAGTTCTGGGTCACCAATAAATACTATAAACACGCTTCAGGCACCCCATCCACATGGAGAAGATGCTCACCATGGGACCACAAAGTAAATTTTCTTGCAAAACTACACAAGAGAATACAAATGATACAATGGTGGAGGGAAGGACTGGACAAAGCATCCGGAACAGGTGCTTCCAGCGATGGAGCGCTATGAAACTGTAATTACAGGGTAATTAGCCAGCAGACGTGCAAAAAAACTAAAGCCTTGTATTCTTGCGTGGGGGACCAGGAACCCAGGCATGGCACACGCTTGGGGACTCCAAATACAGAGTGCCTAATGGCAACGTACAAGGCCCCAGATGATCATCCAAGACAGCAGGTGAATATGCACAGTGGATGACTGCTTTGTTTTTCTGGTCATAGGTTGAACCCCAATATATGTCTCTGAGTTTTTATTAACTGTGGTTCAGCCACATAATAAGCATCTGAAATGTCAGTGTTTCCACAGCAAGATGGGGGGGGAGGGCAAAGCCAGGAGAATCCCTGGGAGCTCAATGGCCAGCTAGCCTGGCTTATGCAGGACAGTCAAGCAAGGAGCCCTGTGTCAAACAAGGTAGGGGACAAGGCCTCTGCTATCCTCTGACCTCACAAGAGCACTATGGCATGTGTGGCATGTGAATGCTACTAGCACTTACACGCATTAACACACACACACACACACACACACATCCCACACAAGACAGGGTTGGCAGTTCTTTGGGACATTCCCAGGAATCTTGAACTGCAGCCAGACAGCTTAGACTATAACATGCAACAATTGTTCCAAAGAATCTGGAATTGCTTCTCTACCCTAAGCCTCAGTTTCCCCATGTACAAAGCAAGGCACTGGTAGACTGTGCCAGAGTCATTTTTCCACCCTTAATGCACCCTCTCTTTGTCTCTGTGGATATGTACGTATGGGCAAATATACATCATCTTCCTATTCCGGATGTATTATTCAGCATTTAAAGGTATGTCTGGGTTTACATGGAGGTCTTCCTATGGGGGGGGGGGGCGGTGTCCTTCCTCCTGTCTAACACAAAGCAACTGGGACCCAGAGATAATCAGCCCGTTGAAAGGCAGGCTGGAGCTACCCAAAGAAACCAGGTTCCTAGCTACCAGGGAAACCTACTGCTGGCCTGTGTTGTCAAGAGACAATAGGCCCCATGTACCCCTGCAACCAGAGACAATATATCCATAAGGGCTAGGGGTCAGATTTGCTTCCAATTCCTTATGGATCCAAGGGCCTCTCCAAATCAGTTCACTAACCTACTACCTTCCATCATGTACCCAATAAATGAACAACTGTTTGGCTTATCAGTTCCTATTAGGAGTGGAACTCTGGGCGGGGAAGGGAGGGCCTGCGCAGGACTGAGACCATACACAATAGTCTGTCACCGCCAAGCAAGAGTAGAATGCCTCAATGTGTCTTCTTAAATATTCTTAAGTAGCTTAATCCATTAAACCGGTCCATCCCACTTCTACAATCTGCTCACGTGGCACCCTCCCTTTTCCCTGAGCTGACAACAGGCCCTCTATCATGAGGAATTAACTGACGTCTCAAGCAAATACTGCTGGGACATCTAGTGAGCGCTAGAACTAAGCAGTTCTTATTGTGAGAGTCCTCAGGGATCACAGCTCTCAGAGCGATTTACCTGTGCAAGAGCCATGTCAGAGCTGATGAGTCAGGGAACGGAGACCCTTGGATAAACCTGCTTGGGCTTTCCAGATTATGAAAGGTGGTTTATAGCCACCCTGAAAACAAAGTTTAAATTAAGGAGGCCTGGCTGTGGGCATGCCTGTAACCCCTGCATTTAGGAGGCTGAGGCTGGAGGAACTGACCTGAAGGCCAGCCTACGTTACATAGTGAACGGCCACCTCAGAAGGAAGAAAATAACAACTAAGGCTACAGAGTTCTATTCTAGACACATGATAGTCCATCCATGTGCCCCGAATGCCAATACCATTATATCCAATCTCAGGAAATAGCTGCGGCACCATGACTCAGTTTACCCACTTACAAATGGGAAACAGAACTACCCTAACCTAACAAGCTCCATGTGTAATCAAAGGAAAATTGCTGTTTTGCTTAAAAAAAAGAAAAAGTACAAATTGAATGGAAATTTCCAGGTTTTCATCCATTTTATGACGACTTACAGATAGAGGCCATAAGATTAACTATAGCTCACTTCTTAAAGGTATTATTATTCATTAATAAAGAGTTACTATTCTGTAAAAACGAGGTGTCATGTAGATACATAATATGTCATTTCCCAGGGCATACTACTATAACGTAGCTACATGATTAGTAATTAGAAGACGGTGATCTGAACTGCACCAAGGATTCACCCCACACTGAACACACTAGAATCATTCTAGGTGAGATGAGAGCACGGAAGAAGTGAGCTGTTCATTAAGAAATGATTTTTCAATAAATTCAATAACATGCCCACAGTGTAGCTCCTGGTCTTGTGGCTACTGCATTGATCTCTGCTAATGGGGACAGCTCAGAGTGAAGTCAAAAGGCTTGATGAACACTGTACCATGATCCACACCAAGAAGAACGCAGCCCTGCAGGTCCCTCTCTCATCAGTCCCCAGCATTAGCCGGTTCCTGCCATCCTCATGGGGCTCCCATCGGCCTGCCAGTCTCCGGACCTAAGGGCTACTTTTCTCTATTTACCTCAAGCATACATTTTTGCTCTTGCTCTTGAGGCAGAGTCTCACCGTGTGGCCCAAGCTGGCTTCAAAACTCAACCCTCCTGCCTCTCAGGAGGAGTGTGGGGCTTTCAGATGTGAGTCGCCATGCCTGGTCTATGTGCACTGGGCCACCTCAATCAGCCCTCCCTTCTAAGTCACATCCCTTCAGTGACCTTTATCTCCTGTCCCCCTGCCTCCCACTTACAGCCCTGGAAGCAGCTTCCTCCACCTAATCCCTCAACAGTCTCAGGGTTTGCTTTCTTTGGTGCAAGCAACATATGGCTTCCCTGAATACGCGACCTTGTCCACTATTAGGTTTGACCTTCAAGGGGAAACCCCAACCTTATACTTCTCTGTCTCTGGCTAAGTTCTTCTTCCAATTCCATACTGTAGCCAGCTTCACAGGTTTATCCCTTACCACCAAACATTGCAACATCAGCTTACCACGTCTAAGACAGAACTCTGAGTTCCCCTAAGCTTGCTCCTTCTGCCACCCAACACTCGCCCTCATTCCCATTCACACAGGTTAGCAGGCAGAATTTCACACGCATCTTTCCTCTGTCCTTGCCTCCCACAACCCTAGAACCAATCCTTCTGATTTTATCTGCAACCTCATTGGCATTTCTCAGGCTGCAGAAGGCATCCTTCATGGCCCCCAGAACAAACCTCACCACTCCATCCAATGTTTGCAACAGTCCCATAGCTCCATCCTCGGGGTCAGCACAGGACCTCCTGTGTGTTACAGGTAGCCCACCTCTGCAAAGACTCCCTCCCTAACCTCCTAGGATAGACTGCACACCCACCTAGTCCTCCCACCTTAGGCAGATTTCTGCCACTTCAGATACTACCTTGCTCTAAAAGCTTCTGTTTTCCCAGCCGCCCCTCAGCACCACATGCAGCTTTCATACAGCAGAACAGCCCATCCATGTCCTAATGGAGCCCTGGGCAGAAAATTGAAAAGAATGCAGGGTGGGGAGAGAAGGACAGATGAACGTGCGGGTGGGTGGATGAAAACACTGGCAGTTGCTTCCTTGTGCTATATTATTAAAAGCATGCCACCAAACATCTTATGGATTATTCCCACAAGTTAGGCCAATTTCCACACTTGTACATAGTTTAAGATTTATGGAACTAAAAAAAATCCTTCATGTTTAAATATTATAACAATAACTTTATCCAAACTTGCTTACTAAGAAATAAATTCATATTATTATTTTATCTCATGAGGAGTTCATGGGTCCCGATATTTCTACAAAGCAGCCTCTACTTCTAGAGTAGCTTAAGTACAAACTAATAATTCGTCAAGCCAAAGGGCAGAGGCCGCTCAACATTAGCAGGTAAGCGCTTGCCTCCAGAGCTCCTGCAACAAAGACTGCGCAGAATGGTGTGAGCTGTCAGTGTTACCTGACACAGCTATCCATGAGCGAATTCAACCTCCGGTGAACGCCCACCCTCACAAAGCCAGCTCACAGAAGTCAAGGTCAGGTCCACATGCTGGGGAAAAGAGCCAGGCCCACACACGTCCAGTGAGTGACACATCCCGAGAGTCAGCCCTGTGTTTCCATGCGCCTTGGACTAAGACAGCCTCTCAGCTAAGTCTACGGGACCAGCCCTAGAAAAGCCAATCCTCTCTCCCCATGGGAAATCCCCAACCATCAGCACCCTACCCCTGGCCTTTATTTGTTTCTCTCTGTATCTAGGGAGTAGTGACAGCTGCAGCCAGCCCAGTGGCATTTGAGGCTGGGACTCTCAACAACAAGCCTTTTGCTACTGGAGGTGGTGAGGGTGGCCTGGCAGAAATAAAGGCACTAAACCAGAGCTGGCCTTTGCCATCCATAGCTATAGGAGTGTTTGCATTCGGTCTCCAGCCAGCCCAGTTTTTTTTTTTTAATTCAGTCCTTGCATCCTCTCACTAGAAAGGAGTCCAGGTTGTTTACCAGTAAAGGAGGTGGCAACTCTTACAAGCTCTGAACATGACAAGTGCTGGCTCCATGGGACCTTGCCGAGAGAGTTTAGGGGGCAGGATGACATGAAGTTTGCCAAAGAATAAAGAAGTACACTGATCCAGAGCCACATGGATCCCCAGCCCCTCTCCCCACCTCTCTCCTAGAGTCATGAGTGTGCCTTGACCCTAACCACATGAAGAATCACAGAATTTAAGGGATTCACTGTGCGCTCTCAATAATCAGCTGCAGCAGGCTCCCTCCCCAGCTTGGCGCAGCTCACTTTCCACCTCACATCACCATCTACCCTGTGCTGCAAGCTGATAATGCATTTACAGACAGCCAGCTTCTGCAGCCAAAAGGAAAAAGTTCACCTAATTAAATAAAAACAAAGCAGAAAACCAAAGCCTTCAACTTGTGCCAGAAATAAGGGCAACTTGGTCTTTTATGGAACTTTCAAGGCAGGAATGCCAAATTTTTTTTTCTAAATGCATCTTTTAAAACAATCCTCTGTGTCTCTAACTAGAATCACTTAAAGAGTCCACAAACAAACTGCAAACAAGCCAGAAGAAAATGCACGAAGAGAATGAGTGACCAAGGCGCTAGTACGAGATGACTGACAAGCAAATGAAAATGTCTAGAAGGCTGGGGAGACTGCTCAGTGGTCAGTGTGCTGGCCAGGTGAATGCGAGGACCCAGTTCGGATCCCCAGAACCCAGGTAATGACCAGGTAGACATAGTGGCCCCTCTGCAATTCCAGTCTCAGAAGGCAGAGACAGGAAGTCTCCAGAGCAAGCTGGCTTAAAAGACTTGTCATAGCAGAGAGTTCTGTGTTTTATTGAGAAACTCTGTCCCAATATACAGTGGAAGAACAATAAAGAATAACTCCTGACATCAGCCTTGGGCTTCTACATGCACACACACACATACACACACAGGCAAAACACACACAGAGATACACACACACAGGCAACACACACACAGAGATACACACACACAGAGTAGGGTGGGGAAGGAAAGGATAAAAGATCCTGTCTCACAAACAGTTAAACAAAGCCAATAATAATCTGCAACTCAAGGATTGACATGGGGGAGGAAACTGGTTTCGGTATACTCCTAGCGGGAATAAGACTGGTTAAACTTCCCAGGCCATGTGACAAGGAACAAGGATCCAACACCATCCATTCAGCCCATCTCCCACCCCCACTTCACCTAGAAATCTCTCCCTGGGGACACATTTGTGCAGATGGAAACACCTAGAAACAATGTTGCTTTCTTTTGCTCCACAGCATTATTTGTGAAAACTCAAAACTTGTTTATTTACCAAGGTAACAGTGATGAGTAGCTGATCACAAACCACAGGGCAGTCTTTGGGAAGAACCCAGGAGCCTGAACACTCTGATTCTGGACGATGTCTATAATATGGTTAGAAAGGAGAAAGCAATTTGCAAGACAATATGATTAGCACGGGCCCAGTTGGGTAAAAGCATGTGTTTTGTTCCTCTGTGCCTAGACTAGACATCAAGGTCTAGAACACTAACTGTGGAGCAGTCCTTGGGGGCACTTTAGGATGTGCATTTATTCTCCATTGGCGGCCAGTTTGCAAAAGCAACTCCTTAACATGTCACCACAGGAAACGTATCTGGAGGACAAATAAGAGGATCCAAGATGATCAAGAGGAATACATTACTCTCATAATGAAAGCTGGGGTGGGGGGAGTCAAGAAACAAAAGCCAAAGGAAAAGGCCACCCAATTTATCAAATTACAATAAAAAAAACTAAACAATTAAAATCTAAGAAACTAAAGCAGTTGGGA
This sequence comes from Ondatra zibethicus, assembly GCA_004026605.1. Taxonomy (NCBI): domain Eukaryota; kingdom Metazoa; phylum Chordata; class Mammalia; order Rodentia; family Cricetidae; genus Ondatra; species Ondatra zibethicus. The sequence continues at coordinate 103,387 of PVIU01003935.1, read as the reverse complement.
GTATCTGAGATAGCCACAGAATTTACAACCCCAGTATTAGCGTAACCTAAAAAGGGAAAATAGCAGGGAAGCAATTGGTGGAGGCTACGGATGGCTCCTCTTTAGCCAGTTATGAAAAGGAGAGCTCATGAATTTCTCCTTGGCCTTAGGTGCCCCCCCACCAGCTCCACCCCAATAAGAGCCCCACTCCTTGGTGACTGAGGAAGACATGGCCGAGGTGGGACGGGAACTGTGAGTCTGATTAAAGCTTATAAATGTAATCTGCCCTGCGTGGGGAATGCAGAGCATCCCTCCAAGCCCTCCTGGCACACTCCGCAAGCCCACAATTACAGCCTGCACTGGACTCCTGTTTCCAGGGTGCTGGGTCTTCCAGTGGCCTCAGGCCATGATTTCTGCTAGAAGACAGAAGAACTCATTCAAGGGCGCCTGAAGCAATAATGTCAGAGACTGGAGTCCAAGGCTCCTGAGGTGTGTTTGCCAAGATAGGTTGTCCTCGAAACCCAAGTGGGTGGAGGGTCAGCCCACAACTGGCCTCCTGGAAATGAGAGTAGAAATGGGGCACTTCTAACACTGAGAGAAAGGACATATTCTTGCCCACTCAACAGCAGAAAAAAAATTATCTGTGGTGTTGAAAGCTGGGATAGTGGTGGGTGGGAGCATGGTGCTGGGCTCGCTGGGATGTTAGGGTGCTGGGTACTTTATTCTTTGATCTGAGCCCTGGTCCCCAAGTGTGTTTACCTTATGAAAATGCACAGTGCTCTTCATTAGACATCTGTGAGCAGCCAATTCATGTTTCTAAAACAACGTTTATTTGAGAAAAAAATAAAGGGTCACATTGTTTGACCAGCACAGCTGACTCTCAGGCAAGATCTCTGTCACTCCCAGCTGACTGCCTCCTTCCTTACATCTACAGCCCGAGTCACCAACAGAGTCCACAGTCCAAGTCACACACACCACATTATGTTCCACAGCCATGATGTGTGGATCTGGTGGGAACGGGCAGCCTGCGGAGAAGAAAGGCATGTTCGGGATTTATTTTTAATCGATTCGCTCATTTTCCCTAACACTCAAAACCGTCTGACTCTGAGCACCCAAAATGGCATCAGCCACACCCTGATAAACCCCAAGCATGCAGACGTCTCAAGCCTGGAACAAGGCCCCCATTCCACTGAAGCAAGCTGAACCAAACTACACCGGGGACATTCGGGAAGGTTGGGGGGAGGGTGCATTCCATTTCACTCCAAAATGAATCCAAATCACAGGTGGGGCTGCCCCTCTTAGAGGTGAGTTCCATCTCCAGATACAGCCTGCTGGGCTCATGCTTGCTTATTCTGAAGTTTTTAAAGGCTTCACTAAACTTTTCCATGGGATAAATTTGGAAGGTCTCCTTCTTCTGTTAAATACATTTTTGTTGTCTTTGGCAAACATACACATGCACACAGATACACACACACACACACACACACACACACACACACAGTTTGTAGCAAACTTACACAGAGAGAAAAGCAATCGAAAATGGTTTGTAGCCAATGAATCCACAGATTGGGCAAACGATCCCTGACCCTACCTAAAGATCACTCAGTAGCCTAATAGAGCTTGCTAGTTCTCTCTTGTCACAACGAAACCTTCAAAAATGCAGTGCCAAGCTGCCACTGCTGCCCAGAGGCTCAGTGAAAGGCGCTTCAACTCCAGGAGCAGGAGGTTGAGCTCAGGTAGGCAGTGAGCCTTCCAGGTGGGTGGCGCTCGTCAAAGAACAGAGACGGCTACCCAAGTAAGGGAGTCTTGTGACATCCCTACAGGTACCAGTCACTGCTGCTCCTGGACACAACAGAGGTCATCATTTGCATTGATGCTATCACAATAGTCCATTTAAGGCAGGATGGAACAGGTGTTTAACACCAGCCATCCTGAGTCAGCAAAGAAGCCCCTACCCTAAGGGATGTGTTCCAGACCCCTGCTGAGGAGTCTGTGACCACAGACAGTATCACGCCCTAACACAAACTCGGCAGTACCACAACGGGAGACCCACAGTAGCTCACACTGCCAGGTGTGGTGGTGGCTCAGGTCATTAATCCCAGCACTCAGGAGGCAGAGGCAGGTGGATCTCTGAGTTCAAGGCCAGCCTGATCTAACATAGAAAGTTCTAGGCCAGCTAGGGCCACATGACGAGACCCTGCATCAAACAAAGAAAACCTAGACCGCTGGCCACTAAACTGTGAGCAGGCAGACAGGACAGGGCATCCTGCCAGAGATGAGGGAGCACTGTCTACTTTAGAACTCAAGCTGAGAGCACCTGAGGAGGACATGCAAAAAAGGACTTTCTCTTACCTTCCCTCAACTTCTGAGTCTTCTAGAAAATTCTCAATCGTTGTGAATCCATTCTCCAGGTATTATATTAACCCAGGGAGACTGCTGCCCCTGCACCAGAGCCTAAAGCAACTCTGTCCCAGGCTATCATTTGCCCATGGGGCCTGTTCTGTTGCCCACATCGTTTGCCACCGCCCTACAATCCCTAGGCATCCAGAGAGGTTCTTTGCTCCCTACCATGTGTTAGACAGCGGCTACCTACTGAGGCAGGATGGATTTCGTGCTACCCAAAACAGGACACCAATCAGACTCAGGAATTCTTTGCTTCTGGAATTTTCCGTATGCTCTTCTCAGACCTCAGTTGACTATAGGTAAAGAAAATCAGAGAAAGTAAATTTGTGGACAAAGGGAACTGTGGCATATAGGTCTCTGGCTCCCTTCCTCAGTCTCTCTCTCCTTCTCCTTCTCTCTGTCTCTACCCTCCCCACTTTCAGATCAGCTTCTGTGTTCCCATAAAACAAACAGCTTCTGTTCAAACTTCAGCCCAGAGCACCTCAATCTCCACCCACCTCCCCAACCCCAATAAAAATCCTAACATGGGTAAACACGGAAAGGCCGCTCGCTCGAAGCTCAGCTTCCACAAACAGGGAGGTGGAAGGTGCTGGAGGAAAAGCACCTCAGAACTCACTCCCCAGAGCCCTAGGGCACAGTCCAGCAGTGAGTCTCTGCCCAGACACACCCGGAGAGCCTTCAGGGGGAAGGTGCTAGTAAAAGGCTTTTTGAAATCAGTGAGGGGGTGACAGCTCCCAGCCTGCCTCCCCACCCCCATTCCCTTCTAGGAGACTACTCCAAACTGTGCAGCAAGCCTCCAGGATATACCTGTCAGCCCTTCGGCTCCTTCCAGGAGGAGGGGGTGGGAAACAGATTTTGTAAAATACCACCAGAAGAAATGCACACGCACCCGAGCCCCCACATTACTGAGATGCCAGGAGGCCAAGAGGGACTTATTAGGGGGATTAGGGAACAATTCACTTTCACCAAACTCCACTGTGAGTCAGGTTCACTACTACCTTCAGGACAAGATAAAAAAATCTCAGAAACATTGAGAAAACAGTATTCTTCAAACTTTCCCTCCAAATAAATGAGGACGACATTTTTCTCTTTAAAGAGACTTGGCATAATCATCTTTGGGTAAGCCAATTTATACATAATAGATTTTTCTAAAAAATTTTTTCAAAACTAGCAAGTCACTTCAGAGCTACAGTGGAGAGATAAGAATATAAACATTGCCTGAACTCGCCATCCTTTACCTACAAGCACCAGGGTTTCTCTGTGAAGCCCTGGCTGTCCTGGGGCTCATTCTATAGACCAAGCCCAGAGATCCACCTGTTTCTGCTTCCCAAGTGCCATGGGCCATCACTGCTTGGCTTCTTTTATTTTTTTTTATCTAGTTTTTCTTTTCTTTTTAGTTTCAAGATCCCCAGAGGTTCACAGCTTGAAGTGAAGATATATTACTAAGGATTGCTAACCTCTAGAAGCTTTAGACTAGAGAAGTAAGGCAATCTATGCTGACTAATTAAAATCAATCGTAAGAACCATGTTCAAAGGCAGTGGTAACAAAAGAGAATTATTAGATCCTTCTAATTAAAAACAGCTGTGGCTAAGGCCCAAGTTCTTGTACCACAGCTAGGTAGTCAGGCTGTGACTGTGATATTAGACCATAGGGATGCTGGTGACAAGCCATTAGTCAAGGTTCCATAGGAAAGACACCGACTTGGTCCAGCTAGATAGCTCAGCTTCTTGAGGCACTATGGGTGACCCTCTAAGCCACTGGCTGTTTTAGGGTACACATTCATTCAATGAACTCATTCATTTTCCCCGAAGGAATTTTCTGGAAACTTAGTGCACTGGAGGCTGTTGGGAATCCAGGCAAAAGCACAAGGAAAACCTGGCCAGAAGAGCCCGGAGCATTCACCAGCCGTGAAGAGTCCAAGACTTGGAAATTACACAGAAAAGAGAACAAGAGAATGGAGGAATTACTAAGGAAGGAGACATTTATGGAAGAGGGCCTAGAAGAACACTTTAAGAAATAGCTGAAAACTGGGCTGGCTTTCTAGGTTGGGTAAAATCTACATTCCAGAGAAACCACTGAAGTAAATGAAGACAAGACAGCCAATGGTCAAGTGGTCCTGATGAGGGCAAACAGACTGGAGAAGCCTTTACAAGCCAGAGGATGGAGCTTGGACCTTACTTTATACACAATGAGAAATCCACACGTTCATCACTTCTGGAGCAGGGGTGTGCCAAATGAACAATCCCTCATGTAGATTAACTCAGTTGTCCCACAAAAGAGAAAGTCAGAGTAAGAAAACAGTAAGAAAATAGGGTTGGGAAGCTACTAAAGAATGTTAGCCATCTATTTGAGAATCAAAGAACTGGGCCTCACTTCAATCATCCCAACATATATTCTTCTTCTAACAACAAGCATTATGAAAGGCTGGTCAAACTTAAAATAAACGAATATATTTAGTCTCTCTCACTATTTATTGAGGGCAGAGACAACTCCAGTCATCAGTCTCTGCCTCTGGGAACAGCAGATGGTATTCCTGGCAGCAGACGCATGTCTTAGCTGTGTTTTTCTCAGACTAGTGCTGTCGGTGTGTTCCGCTTCAGCACCCCTGGAGCAAGGGGCAAGCAATCCCAAGTGCCACAGGCAGTTCAAGGTGCCATTCCGGGCTCCAGATTTTAGCAGCTGCGTAATTTAAATGCCATCACTAGAGTGGAAGACATCCTTCCATCGCCTGTGCAGACAAGTTACAAGGCCTGAGCATCCTACCCAACCTTCTGACCAGCTTCCTTGGAATCTTTAAAGCCCAAAAGAAAACAAGAAAGAACCAAAGGGTAGAACTGGATTTTGGTACCTGGCTACTATGCAAAGCTGGAAAATTCTTGATATTCAGTCTATGTTTCTGGAAAATAAGTAACTGGCTCGTAAGACAAAGAAAATAGTCTTTTTGAACACTGTGTTTCCTTGTGTTCTTTTCTGCAACAATAATAATTCATCATGATGATTGTGAGGTGGTGGTGGTAAAGCTCTTAGATAAGGAACAGCAACTTGTAGCATTTCTGCATGGATTAAATGTCTGAATCTCTGTTAAAAAGATCAATTATAAAACAGTGTTTGCATGTCAGCAGCACCAACCCAACTTACAAGGCATAGCATGGGTGACAGTGGACAGGCCCATTCATGCCTAAGGAGTTTAATTGCATCTTCCTAACTTTATTTAATATCATTCAACATAAGCCTCTAGCAAGAATGCTCTCTCTCTCTCCCTCTCTCTCTCTCTCTCTCTCTTCCTCTCCATGCATATATGTTGTCCATGTGTATGTGTGTTTGCCAATGTGCACATATGTGAAGGCTGGAGGCAGGCTAAGATCTGGTATTTTCCTCAGTTGCTCTCTCTCCATCCTATTTTTGAGACAGTTTCTCACAGAACTTGGCACTGACTGTTTAGCCAGACTAGCAGGTTCATAGCCCCAAGGACCCACATGCCCCCTCCCCCACTCTTGCTCCTACTTGTAGCTGAAATTTAGCTATGGACTGCTTTGTCTGGCTTTTATGTGACACCGGAGATGTGAACTCAGGCCGTTTCCCTACCTTCTTTTCAGGCAGGCCATTAGCCAGCAAGTGAGGACGACTATCTTGCAGTGAGGATGACTATCTTGCAGTGAAGACGACTATCTATCTTGCAGTGAGGATGACTATCTTGCAGTGAAGACGACTATCTATCTTGGAGTGAGGATGACTATCTTGCAGTGAAGACGACTATCTATCTTGAAGTGAGGATGACTATCTTGCAGTGAGGACATCTAAAAGGCCTGTCTATGATTCCTAACCAGTGTCCCCCCGGGGCAGCCCAGATATGTCTGAATTAATGATACAAAAAAAGCCGGGTTCCTATCAGCAGAAAAGGGAATTTCCGGAGAAATGTACTCCTCTAGAAGCTCGAAGCAAAAGGTAGGCATCTCAGATGGGAGCTGGGGAAACCATGGATATGTGAACAATATAAAATCCACTTCTGTGACTACCAGGAAGCCAGACTAAGATCCCCAATTGTGTGCAGGACCTTGACCACATTGTGTCGGGTGGGGAGGAGACACTGGTGCTTCCACAGCTGGAGGGGGAAAAAAAGGAGCTACAAGAACAAGCAATTCAAGCAAACAAACACAGTGTATATTATTTTCATAACCAAAATTTTAAGAGAAGGTTCTAATCGCCACAGGGTAACATCACTATAAACATGTTTTGGTTTTGTTGTTGCTGTTGTTTCACATAAGTCCTCTGTGGAAATCCAAGTTCAAGCTGGAAAACCTATAAGGAAATAGGACTGTCCTGATTCCTTGGTCCATACAGCTTCCTGAAGAAAAGCAGCAAACAGGAATGGATTAACTGCTCTAGAAAACAAAGACCTCGATTCTCTTAAATATGCTTATTAATATTCAGTCAGTTAAACATGGGTCTTTCCGAGGTTCCATCTCCAGTCTATAAATATTTAGTAGGGGAGATGCAGACATGCATGCACAGAGAAAATGGCCCTTCTTCCCCAAGCCTCAGCTACCAATGGAATCGGACACAGATCTGAAAAGCCACACTCAACAACAGGAGCATTTAAAGGCTGCACTCAGTCATCTCCTGACCCAGATTCCAAAGCCTTCCCTACATTTCTGACTCCTGAGCAGGCCCCCAAGGCTAAATAACAGACAAGCCTTTTCGAGAAACCCAGGGGTAAGAATGGGGGAGACTTTGCTACTGCGCCATGCCTGCCAACAGCCTGATGTGGCTCTAATCCATGCTTTCCAGTCTCAAATAGATTTTCAAAGAAGACAGGACACTACCCCGTTTGTCCACCCATTCCATCTGGTTTGTGTAGCCCAAGAGTGTTGGTAACTAGTGAATATGGTGCCCTCCCCAAACGTAAATGGAATTCATGAAAGGCCCCTTTACAATCACCTCATATTTAGAACCAGTTCAATCAAAGAAATCATTACTTCCATTTCACAACTGAGAAAAGGCCACTTACAAGGTTCAGTAGCTAACCTAAGGCCACACGGAGGAAACTGACTTCTCAGAGCCGGGGCCACCTAACCTTCATTTCATCTTCTACTGGACTATTTTATTGGGCAACCCCCAGCCATCCCACCCCCTCATACATTTTGTTTTCTTTTGTTTCTGGTTTTGTTTTGTTTTGAAACAGGGTCTTGCTATGCAGCCCTGTGTGACCTAGAACTCGAAAGCCCCTTGCCTCGGCCTCCAGAATGCCGGGCGTTCAGGCCTGAGCTGCCATGCCCTGGTTCACAGCGTCTTCCCAGCACCCGACAGAGCCAGAAGGCTGTGGCACTTCAGCCTGCAAAGATTCTTGCGGAGGTTCTCCAACCAATAAAATTAACAAGGATTTTACAAAAATCACTGGTCTGCAGAAACAGTAAAGTGACTTCCAGTTTTAAAACCAGCAAGATTCTCCCCAAAGCTAGTGATGAGGGCCAATGCAGCTCATAAAACAGTCCATTAAACCATTTCTGTTAGATTAGCCCCATGTGTGCCTTCCCGGAGGCTGTGTGAGGGGAGACAGCAACAGAAACTCCTTCTCAAGTCAAAGGTTCCTCCACACCCCGGAAAGCCTCAGGACCCATTGCCTCTCATCTTCCCTCGCTGGCTCTCATCAGCTCTCAACTTTGCACAAAGGAAACATGATTAACCAGCCTTCTTACCAGAGGGCCATCTCAGATGGGCCCTGGGGAACCACTTCTCATTTACTTAAGTGATTGAAATCTCCTCTCTCCCCAGTTACTCAACCCTGCAACACCAGCCAGCAGATATAATTGCGAAGCAGGTAAGTTCGTCTTACTGCTCTGCCGATCTGGTGCCAGGGAACGTTGCAAATTACAGGGTATAAATTTAGCAGGGTGGGTCTTGACACACATTCCTGCAAATTACATGTTCCCTCACTAGTAGAAAGTGCATTAATTACTTTGGGTCTACGCACAACTTCCATTTACTCAGGGGCTTTCTGGAGAGCATCAAGCAACTTAGAGTAATCTACAAAGATTAAAGCATAAATAAATAATGCCTGCTGAGTGGGTGGGTCTTCCCGGAGCTTCCCAGAGCTTTTGGAATTAGAATTGTTAACTTTCTCCCCATGGATTGGGAGAGTAGGAGAAGCTCATTGTGTGTGGTTGAAGACAGAGTGAGCCTAATCAAGCCCTATTATGGAATGGGCACAGCACTTCAACTAGAGATGGCAGAAACATCAGAAACCTCTTCCTACAAAAGAAGGGACTGTTGCCAGCTGTGGCAGAGCAGAACTGCCCAGAAGTGAGGTCAGACTTGATGGGCATGGGAAGATTTAACCCAACAGCCTAGCGCTGTCCCCATGCTGGATGCTAAATTCACACGATTCCACCCTAGGAAGGAGAAAGGAAAGAGTGCCAAGGGGACCCAGGAGGAAACAAACGTTAAATAACTCACCCAAGATCATATAACCAAAGGACTATGAAAGCCAGGTTCTGTGTGGGAAGCAGTTCCAGTATCCACAGAGGAGCAGCTGGCCCCAGATGACCCACAGGCGAGAGGGGCAGAAAGCACAGGGCACATACATTCAGAAGTTCCCACCATCTCCATTCTGGGCACACAGTGAGTGCTGTCACTGAGGCTACCCATTTAACATGTGGAACAACTCTAAAAGGCATCAGAGGAGTTGACTGACTGATTGACTGATTGGAGACAGGGGTTTTTCTGTGTTACAGCCCTGGTAGTCCTGGAACTCACTCTGTAGACCAGGCTGGCCTTGAACTCACAGAGATCCACCTGCCTCTGTCTCCTGAGTGCTGGGATTATAGGCATACACTATCACCGCCTAATTCTAAGAGGCATTTTATCCCCTTGGTGGTTTCCATGGAAAAACAAGGCTGAGAAAAGTCACGTTCCTCCAACCAGAAAGTGATGGGTCCAAAATATCGTCCCATTCCTACAGGCCTCCAAGACACACAGTTCTTCCCCCTAATCGGTGAGTTCCCTATTTATAACTCTGGTAGCAGGAGCTGTGTGGTTTGGGGGAAATAAAAGGATTAAACAAAACCATCCGCTGGGGGCAGGCAGAAATTTCCAATAGGATGAATTACGAGGTTCCTGGCTCTGATCTGTAGCAGGATGGGAAGAGAGAAGGCCATTTTCGGGTCACATCTAGAGTGGACACAGGGGGTGTGTTTAAATGACTCAGTTTCCACTTTACTTTCTACTCTGTTGGAATTATCTCTATCAATAGCTGTAATGTAATAGGACCATAACCAGAGGTCCTACTCTCTATAGCCAAAGGGAAGTTATAAGATGATCTATCTCAGAAGCATGACCCCATAGAATAGGGACAATGACACTGAAGATAAGCCATCCTTTCCAAGAAGCAGTATGTGGCAAGACTCTAAGAAATACGACCAACACATTCATATGCTCATGTTCTCTTCCCCTCCCCTTCTTCCTTGCTCTTCTTTTTCTCTCTCCTCCCCCTTCTTACTCCTCTCTTCTCTCCCTCCCTCTCTTCCCTTCCATTTCCCCTCTCTTCTCTTTTCCTTCCCTTCTTCTCTCTTCCCCTCTCTCCTGCCCCATCTCTTTTCCCTCTTTTCTCCCTCCTCTCTCTCCCTCTCCATCCTACTCCTCTTTCCTCCTGCCCTCGCACTCCCCACCTTTCAGAAGCTCCCCAGTCCTCCTGGATGAAGGAGTTTGGACTTCAGCAGGATAATCAAGGCTGAGGGTGTCATGGAAGAAGCAGAGCCCAACCTGTCCTGCAACAGCAGCTTGTATATGTACTTCACATTTAAACAGAAATGGGGTACCAGAAGGGAAGCTGACCAATTCCAACAAGGGACTCAAGCGCACACTGAAGTGATACTACACATACAAGCCCAGTCCACTCAGATGGAGTGTGGCCATTCAGAAGAACGATCAGCCACCCTGGCAGGTCACCCTCTCAGCACACTGGCTATTGATAGGGTAGTTCCTCTTTGTAATCATAATTTGATGGATTAATTACACTTGGAATTCTTGAGCACTTGAGGTTATGACCTCAATCCTGACTCCAGGAAATTGCACACTCTGTCTTAATTGGAATTGGGTATGGCTTTGACTAACAAAAATGTGCTAGTAACCTACCAGGGTTGCTCTGTAGCAGAAAACTCAAGAATGAAGCTGGCCCTGTTGCACAGGAAGTCGTTTCTCTTAATAAGTTTGCAGCATGCCTAAGAACTGTTGCATAATTGCCACCTTATAGTTTAGGTCGTCCCTAATTCTTTTCTACTAGAAAGTTGGAAGCAGTGGGTTAGGTGTGCTATTTGGGGCCCTGGCCAGACCTGAGTAAGCCAGGAGCAAGCCAGGATGAAAATCTATTTAAAGCCATTTGTCTATCTTGTCTTTCTTCTTTCTGTCTGTCTTTCTTATTTGTGTGTGTGTGTGTGTGTGTGTGTGTGTGTGTTTGTACACATGATACAGGTGCTTGTGCATGTAGAAGTTAAAAGACAACCTCCAGGATCGTTCCTCTAAACGAGGCCTTGTTTTGAGCCGTCTCTCATTGGTCTGGGCTTACTCATTAGGCTAGGCTGTCTCTGCTTCCCCAGCTCTGGGATTCCAGGCAGAAGCTACCATGGCTGGTTTTTTAACAAGAATTCTGGGGATCAAACTCTGGTTTTCATGCTTTCAGGGCAAGCACTTTAATGATGGAGTCATCTCTCTGGAGCCTATTCATCTGAACTGCTGACTGTCCAACACATTGTGCTGACTGTCTTAAAGCAGGGAAGATAGCAATGAGATTCTCCACAGTCTAAGCCCAGGGAGGCTGATGAAGACCCAATGAGACCCTAGATACCCAGGGAAAAAGCACCCAGTGAAGATCATGTGATCATGGGGGCCTCTGAAAGATCTCCCACGCCCCACGGGTGGTGGGGATAGCAACAGCTAAGAATTATGCAGTACTGATACCCTCTAGACACTGAAGGGACCATACAGATGCGCAAGGGGTGACTCAGTTGTCTCTGTTGCGAGTCAGTTGGTTCTTGGGGCACAAGTGGATGTGGGCTTCTGCACTCCCTTTGAACCAGAAGAAATGCCTCTAAGTGTCCACGAGGCACAGCTACATATGTGACACCATGGAAGCGACTCACAACAACTGAAACTGGGAAGGGAAACCCAGATCTGGGAGTGAAAAAATAAATTCTAGAATGTCGGCTGGGCTAAATTCAATATGGCCATTAAAGTTGATCTGGATGAATCGGCAAAGTGCCCCCCAGGAAGAAGGGATGGCCCAGCCAGGAGACTCACTGGACACGGCATGGAAAACTGAACCCCTATGAGAATAGAGCTTCTGGTTGAAAATCAACTGGAAAACCAATTATTTTCACAATAGACACTGAATAAAAGAAACCTGAGAATTCCACTTGCCAAGAAGACTGAGGAAAGCTCTCTCTCTCTCTCTCTCTCTCTCTCTCTCTCTGTGTGTGTGTGTGTGTGTGTGTGTGTGTATATAAAAATAACTAGGGATCCAATCTAGAGTTTTGTGCCAACTAGGGAAGAAGTATACTACCGAACCAAATCACCAGTTAGAAATGTTTTCATAAACAGAAAAGGGCTCACTTTATGCAAATTGGATAATGGACGTCAGAAACTACATACACAGTCATACGTATGTCAAATACGACAAAAAGGGCAACCCGCCAAACTCTTACTAAGTGGCACAATTACTAGTTGATTTTTATTTTCTTTCTGTCTAAATCTATTTTCCAAACAAGCAACAATGAGGATGTAAATCAATGTCATTCTTTTAGAATTTTAATGAAGGTGACAGCTATTGCAGAATTGACATACAGTAACTCAACACAGGCAGAGAGTTTAGAAGAAACCATTTTCTCCAATTACTAAATTGAAAGAGCCATTTCCTAAAAGAACTGCCCAGTTGTGGCTGTGTGAAGCTCACTGCTGAGAGAATTATTCCCCAGGATCTTTCTGAATGCCAGCCTCACTTGAGAGTTAGCAATATGACAGATACTGGCATGTGGAGAATCAGACTTCTACCCACTAGTGTTCGAGTCCGGGGAATATCATCCCTTCCTGTCTTGCTCCAAGCTCCCTCCGAATGCAATCTGCTTTTGCAGCCTGCTACATACAGAATGGCTAGAGCACTCAGCCCTCAAGGGCTGGGCAAACTAGATCCAGCTCTTCAAAAGCTGGCTCTCCCTCCGGCCTCACATCTGGTGCAGAGTTCCAGGCGAGCAGTCACTCACACTGCACCTACTGCACCTAGGCCTCTTTACCTTTCCCCAGCATCACAACAGATGACATCCTTCAAGGTGCACTAATGTCACCTACAGAACAAAGCTCCCCCAGTCCAACCACCGCTTTTTCTCCTGCATTCCCAGTGTCCCTTATGATGTGTGCTCAGTTCCAGGCTAGACCCAGGCAACTCACCTCATGCCTCTCTCTATTCCATAAAGACTGCACTGTCCATGGACAGCAACGAGCTGCCACCATCCTCTCAGGCAACACCAACCACAGCTTTTACACATGGTAGGTGCCAATCAGTGTTTTCGGACTGAATGAAATCAGCGAATCCCATTCAGTGAAATCAGCGACAGGGTCCAGACTGGCTTCATCTTCATCAGAAATGAGAGCTCCACTCAGTGTCCTGTGTGGAGGTGGCCCCATTATACGTGTGCTGAATGAAGTACTGTGGTGGGCCTACCGGAGCAAGAGCATCAGCCTGAACTGCTCTCCCCATGCTGTACCAATGATCAAATTTCAAAGTGGAGGTGACCAGGCCAAAGGATAATTCATCCCCCTAAAGACACTAAGTGTCAGTTAAATTACTGTATTTAATAGGGCCTGACTGGGATGAGCCATTCTGAACAAAAGCAATAACTGCTCCAGTAATGAGTCTCCTTTAAATTGCTATTACTACTACTACACAGAGGCCAAAGCTCCTACAGTCACCAGACCAAAGCCCCATTAGCTATCTGCAGACTTAGAAACCACAGCCTCCCTGGAGCCCAGGAGGTCCTAGACAAGGCTGATGGTCCTCGGAGGCTCATTCTGGGATTGCTACTTGGTTTGTTGTTGTTTCACATCCGGCCAATCACAAGGTCCGAGTCATCGCACATGGTGGCCCACACTCCTGATAAAATGGGAACCCTCCATGTCTAGAAGGAGACAGGCAAGGAAGGCCTGGAATCAATCTGGTACTGAGCCTGCATATTCTACAGCTTCAGGGAAGTCTGGGAGTGTCTGCAAACATCTGTTACGAGGGATTATAATCACTGACACTGAGAAGAAAAGCCAAGCACTCACAGAATCTCCTGAGTAAACAGCAATTGGGACAGGTGACACAGATGGAAAACATCTCTTTGGCCTCAATCACTCTACGTTACAGGACAGGGAAGGCGAAGGGCAAGAGCTTGAGAGCTCCACACTTAAGCAGGCAAACACTGACCCTAGGTCCAGGTCACTGAGATGAGCCAACTTCCTTCAAGAAAAGATCTCGGAATCCTAAATGGAAGCCCAGGTAGGTCTAAGCCCTCAACATAGTCCCTTCTGTACAGATGACCTCTTAACTGTCCTCAGATGATAGATGAGGAGAGTACAGAGGTCCAAACATAACAGCCAGAGTCATCCAGCCCTTTCTCAGGCTGAGCCCCCACCACAGTGCAGCTGCAGACCTCTAGCTAGGGGCGTAATCTGCTTAAGCCTTAGATTTCTGATCTGCAAAACGGGAGTAAGTTTCTACCACCTAGTGACAAAACTAGCTGTTATTCGTTGAGGGTGTGATATGAATCAATGGCTCTGTAGCATTCACTACCTTCTTCTCAGCAGCCCATCACCCTTGGGCCGGCCATGGCTATTGTCATTTTCAGAGGATGAAGCAGATGCTAGTGTGTCCACAGGTACATGAGGAGCATGTGGAGAAGCAAGGACTTGATCCAAAGGTCAACACTGAGTTAGGGGCTGTGCTGACATATTGGGAGTTCGAAGAAGACCACACACCTTGATTGGGCCCACAACTTTTAATCAGACTGCTGTTATTTTAGTCATTAAGTGTTTGTATTCGCTGCCTTTATCCCTTCAGTACACTCCTGTCCCCAGCCCTTTCAATCAGTCAGATGGGGAAGACATTGCTCCTCCACTGGAGGAAGAGGTCACCACCTAACAGGAACCTCATGGGACAGCTATTATGAAAACCAGACAATGGTGGCTCTCCCTCTTCGTTCGGGAGGAGATCTTGCTGCATGGCAGACCTGTGGAAGAAGCCCAGTCCTTCTCTCTCCACCCTACTTACAAACCGCAGCTCAAACCTACCCAAGCAAAGGTGGTGGGCCCGTTACCAGTACTATACTCATAATGGAGTCAAGAACAGAAACACCAAATCCACTGTGGAAAAATGAAATGCTCCTGCAGAGCAAATGGGTAGATCTACAAAAAACCATACTGAGTGAGGTAACCTAGACCCAGAAAGACAAATATAATATGTACTCACGCTTAAGTGGCTTTTAGACATAAAGCAAAGAAAAACCAGCCTACAATTCACACTCCCAGAGAACCCAGACAACAAAGAACACCCTAAAAGACATACATGGATCTAAATAGGAAGGAGAAAAAGACAAGATCTCCTGAGTAAATTGGGAGCATGGATCACAGAAGGGAGTAGAAGGGGTGAGGGGAGGAAGTGAGTGGAGTAGAGAAAAATGTATAGCACAATAAAAAAAAATGCTCTTGCAATAGCAAGCAAATACTTTATTTATAAAACTGAAAAGGCAGAAGGTTTCCCAAATGCTAAGTTAGTCTTCTACTGGTGCGATAAAGTCCATGGGCATGAGTCACTAAAGGGTTCATTTCACCTTACACTTCCAGGTGAAAGGCCATCACTGAGGGAAGTCAGAGCAGGGAAGTCAAGCTGGGAACCTGGAGGCAGGAAGTGAAACAGAGGCCATGGGGGAGAGCTGCTTACTGGTTTGTTCCCTCTGGCTTGTTCAGTTTGCTTTCTGATACACCCCAGGACTACTTGCCCAGGGACAGAACTGCCCACAATGGGTAGGGCCCTTCCACATTAGTCATCAGTCAAGAATATGTCCCACAGGCTTGCTATAGGCCAGTCTTATGGCGGCATCTTCTCAATTGCGGTTCCCTCTTCTCAGCTGCCCCTAGCACATGTCAACTTGACTTTGACCAAAAAAAAAAAAAACCAAAAAAAGACAGAAAGAAAAAACAGAAGGAAGGAAGGAGAGAGAAGGGAAAGAAAGAGAAAAGGAAAGAGACACTGGGGTAAACAAACCATTTGGCCATGATATGGCCTCTCAGACACTAGAAGGGGGCCAAGTCAAAACCAATTCTAATTCCTAGAAGCAAATTCTCTTCTATTCACACCACACACACACACACACACACACACACACACACAATCTGGATAACCCAGAACCTTTTACTGTACCACACTCTGTCTGCTCCCAAGAATCAGCCTCGGCCCCATACTGTAATACGGTTAAAATATTCTTTTCTTTGTATCTCTGTCCAAGGCAAAATTAACTGATACCACTAGAGCTTCAGGCAAAACCAATGTTTATTTTCTCCCTCTTCCTCATGTACACCCCCTAATTTCTTATCACTCCATATACCAAATTTGACTTTCAGTGGAAGAGCTAGACACCTGTCATCTAAACAGAAGGCAGTTAAGAATGTTGAATGTTATTACTATAAAATGCTGAGAAAATAGTATCTCTGCCTAAAACAATAAACAAATGTGCATCCCATATAGTGAGCCACATGCTGTGCTATATGGGGCGCTGTGCTCCATTCTTACATGTCTGGAACTTCCCTAACTACCTCAGGCACCATGAGAAGGGGTTTACAAGGAGGCTAGTCAGCACCAGTGCCTTTGCTCTGTGTGTGTGTGTGTGTGTGTGTGTGTGTGTGTGTGTGTGTGTGTATGTGTGTGCATGTGCACATACGAGCACATGCATGTGAGGGATGGGGGGATGCCAGAGAAAAACTTGGGCTAGCATCACTCAAGTGCCTCCTTTAGGTGCCTCCACCATTTATGTAAATTTCTCAGTGACCCTGAACTTGCTAGGTAGTCCAATGAGCTCCCTGGAATCTGCCTGCTTTCTCCTCCCCAGTACTGAGATCATAAATGCTTGCTACCACTCTAGGTTTGTTTTATGTGGAACCAAAAAAAAAAACAAAAAAACCAAAACCAGGTCCTTCTGACAAACCATCTCCCCAGCCTTCACTGGAAGGCCCTTTACAGATCCCAACATTTGTCCCAAGTTGAAGAACTTCCAACCTCCTGGGAGCACAGAGAAATGATAATCAGAAGAACCCAGCTATTGTTTCAAATCAACCACTAATAAACTGAGTAGGCTTGCCATCCTGATGCCCTAAAACTCAAGTTTTCACCTGTAAAAAGGAGAAAAATTTATAAAAATGTGGACTATAGATTCAATACGATGGGTCACATTCAGCAACTTTTAAAGACACGGAGGGGGAACAGATTAGAATAAATCTAAATATATTAGAAACAGAAAGAATGTCTTTTAATTCAGTTTTATATAATATTCTAATCTGCAATTTAAATGTGACTGTTAAACAGATTTATTGAGATAAAATTCGTACACTATTCAACTCCGCAATGTAAGGCAGACAACTCAGTGCAACCAAGGCCACAATCCATTTCATAATGTTTCAAAAGCCCAGAGGGAAGGCTCACACCGCCGCTAGCCACTCTCCATTTCCTCCCACATCCCATGACTTCTAGTCAACCTCCGCTTGCTCTCCTTCTCAATGGGCTTTGCTTTTCTGGACATCCTGCACAACAGCATCATAGAAATACATGGTCTTTTCTAACTGACTTGCTTCACTTATCAACTGTTAAAGGACACCCATCTTCAATAGGTACCAGTGTTTTGCTCCTTTGTATGGCTGAGCAACATTCCACTGAATGGATGTACCACACATTTATTAGTCATATAACAATATTATTTTATGATATTATCTATCCATTCATACAACAATGGGCACTTTCACTCTGGAGTGAGTATGAGAGCTGCTGCTATGAACCATTCACATATGAATTTCTGTATGAACATGCAAATGTGCCTCTGTGGGTCACTGTCAGGAAGTCTGAAGCCTGTGAGTTACAGTGTAACAAGGACTTCTTATGCCAGTGTGCGTGTTGTCTCTGTGTTAATTCTGCTTGTGATCTTTGCTTTCTGACCATGAATTCATGCCAGGCACATGACCTGGGCTTGTGGCCCACACCTTTAATCCCAGCACGTGGGAGGCAGAGGCAGGTGCATCTCTGTGTTCAAGGCTAACCTGCTCTACATACTGTGTTCTAGACCAGCAAAAGCTACCTAGTGAGACCCTGTCTTAAAAACAAACAAGCAACAACAACAACAAAAGACCGCCGCCTCAATGCCCTGCTCCTGTTCACATGGCCCAGGGAATGACAGTAGCTAACACAACTTCTCCACATCTCTAAGAATGGGTGATTTCAAAGAACTTCAGTCTCTGACAGCTTCACTGTCCAAATGGACTGAGAAAGGAGCAATTCCATGTCAAAAGGAGCTGTGGAACTCTCTGGGTATTAGTGTAATAGCAATGACCTTGCTCCCAACCCAGGATGTAAATTTCTGCATCACAAGGTTCAAACAGACAGTCACACAATCAGAGGCCTCCCTCCTAAGAGCATGTGTATAACACACACACACACACACACACACACACACACCTATTCAGTTTATGACTTCTCCATATGAAATGTGATCCCGACAATCGCTGCTATCAAAGAGCTGATGTAAGGGGAGAGGCTGTCTCAGAAGCAGCTCTAACCAGCAGCAAGCCAGCATCAATAATTCAGTTATTAACAGCCATGAAACTAAAGAAGCTTGGGAGAGTTGGCTCTACAGGGGTCTGCAACACCGGGAGCATCTCCATGGCTGCCTTCTTCTTCAACACAGAGTGACCCCTTTCCCATTATCCAGAAGACCCTTTCCCCATGGAGAAAAAGGAACATAACAAATTTGCAGAACCTGAAGAATAAATACAATTCCTATATGCCTTACATTTACAGCTCTCACAAAGCCTACAAAATATGATAAACCATTATAGGTTTTTCCTGTCGTCTCTGCCTTGGCCACAATTAATTTCACCATGTTCGACTGTAATATGGAATAGAAAATATGAAGGCGGGAGATTTAGAGGCCTCATTGCTTTGCAGTGAATAAGCTTCTGCAGTATGAGGCCCTGGAGGTAAAAGAGGCAATAACGATAGGCCTCATTTTGAGGAACCATTTGTGTGCGTTTTCTGTTTTGCATCGTTAAGCAAGACAAAAGTGCCCGAAGGAAACCATGACAGCACTGGGCTATCGTCACTTGAAATCCAAATGCTGGGCATATTCTATAATAGAGATGCATGACAGCTCTCATACACCCCAGAAGGGTGTGCAGCCACAGCTAAAAGTTGTGTATCACCAAAGGACAACAGAAATCGCTCTGGTTTTATTGACACAATAACCTCAGAGGCTTACAAGGACAGCAAATTTGGGTTCGAAAGTTCCATGAAGGCTTTCCCAAACATTCTCCCCTGAGAAGCAAAGGAAACTCCCACTTGCTGGCATACTGTAACAGGAGCACTGTGCTGGTGTTTTGCCATGCTATTGGAGTGGGTAGGATGTAGCTTCCCAAGAAGATAGATTCCCAGTCTAAGCTCCAAATACCTTCAACTGTGACCTCATTTAGAAAGAGAGTCTTTATAGCTAAAGCCTATGTAAAAAGAGTCATAACGGAATGGGGGTGGGTTCTAATCTAATGACTATTATCCCCATAAGGTGAAGGAAATCTGAACACACACAGAGTAGAATGTCATGGGAAGGTGAAAGCAGGAAGCCAGAAGAGAGGTCTAGGAGAAGAGAGGAAGCCGGGGAAGGGCTGGAGTGTCTGGGAAAGTCACCCTTCCAAATACTTTGGTTTCAGACTTCCACTTTCCACAAATGTATTTAAGTCACCTAGTTATAAGAATCTGTTATCACGCCCTCAGGAAACTAAAATAACTGAATAATAAAATAACCCCTGATAGCCCAGAAAAGATGGCATTTGTATGGCTGTATCTAACCATCTGCTCTATAAATGAGAACACTGAAGCTCAAGAAGAATAAGTAGCCAGTTCAAAACTGCATAGAGAGCTGGGCATGGTGGCACATTCCTTTAATATCAGCAATTGGGAGGCAGAGGCAGCTGGATATCTGAGTTTGAATCCAGCCTACATAGCAAGTTCTAGTACAGTCAGAGCTACATAATGAGACCTGGCCAATAAATAAATAAATATAAAACCACCTCAAAACTAACTAAATAAAATCACATAGGAGAAAGCAGAGGACTAGAATTTAGGTCTGAGCTGCCTAACCATAAATGAAGCCCACACCCTCACTACAAACAGTCTCCCTATGAGAGAGTTTAAAGACAATCCTAACCAGGCATTAGTGATGCACACTTATAATCTCATTACTCAGGAGGCAGAGGCAGGTGGAGCTCTGTGAGGCCAGCCTGGTCTATACAGCCAATTCTAGGTCAACCAGAGCTATGCAGGGAAAAAAAAGGACAATCCCTTTCAAAATGCTATATGCTAGTAAAATGCAGCAATCTGTCACAGCTAGTACTTGGTCCACTCCAGGTGGCATAAGCCATCTCTAGGCAGATGACTACATTGTCAAGACCATGGAAGAGGGGACTCATTCAGTCAACATCTTATTTTCCAGATGCTAAGAAAGTGTTTACATTCTAGTGTGAGAGGGACAAGGACCACTTGATGAGGAAGCCAAGTTTCAGTCTTTTCCCCTCGCTCTTGGCCCAACACTGTGCAATCCCTCAGAAAGTGTGCACCAGCAGGGCACTGTGTGTCATCTGTGACAGAAAGCGGTACTCACAGACTGACCATGGGCACCTCCGCCTTTCCCAAGTCAGGTGGGGCCATGAACCTAGTTCCGATCAATGCAATGTGGGGGAAAACAGTCTGTATTACACAACACGGGGGGGAAATAGTTGTATTACTTAACAAGGTAAAGGCCAAAGGAACCAGCACAGAACAGATCTTGCACGGGATTTTCTTACTGTGACACTGTTCCAATAGTGGCTCCTCAGTCAGCTGGGTCGAAGCAACTATGAGGAGCAGAAGTCACACACACACCACCCCACTACACTAGCCGTTCAGTCTTCAGGGTCATTGTGTGAGGCCAATCAGTTTTCTGAGAAATGTGCTCCTGTAGCTATGGCCTATAGGATCCTGACTGAAACACAGTCCAATAGACATCCTTACATGAGCCTCTGACCATAAGCAGTAGTGGAATTCCAAGATAAAATTATATTATTCTTTGAGCCTGAACATAAAGAATATTCTAAAAGAAAGAAGTTTATGATACTATACAATGATGTCTTTACATCTACACAAAAAGGAAGGAAGGGAGAAAGGAAGGGAGGGAGGGTTAGCTTTAATAACTATCTTAAAGCATTTCATGTAGATGTTTCTAGAATTATATCCCTTCCTAAAGATACTTGGCACCCTCCAGCTCCACCCAGAATGTCCCAAGGAGCAAAGACTGTCTTGCCTGCATTTCTTCCACACCCAGCAGAGCTACGTGTATGTGAGCGTCTCACATGAGTGTGATACTTTCCATAAACTAATCAATACATATCTCCTACCAAACACCACCTTCTACACAAGATTCCAGATATCCTGTTACCTTCCTTAGCCATGTAATAGTCTAGAATCTGTTCCCTCTGCATACCATAAAGTGAGCTTCACAAAAGTATAGTCTACCCTTGCCTCTCTCAAGCATCCAGAGTCAGGAGTTACAAGGTCCAGAGGCAGAGTTTTAGCTATTACCACACCAATCTCCAGAAAGTCCCAGGACTGAGCAAGGATACCTCAAGGGATCTAAAGAAACACCCTCTCCCAGAATCCATTCAATGTGAAAAACTTTAAAAAAAAAAAGAAAAGGAAAGAAAGAAAGAAAGAAAGAAAGAAAGAAAGAAAGATAGAAAGAAAGAAAATGCTAACTCCCTATCACCAATGCACAGGGAAAAACAGCATCAGGGAGCCGGGTGGTTCAGGAGGAACCAAGTGAAGGACAATGAATGGCATTCAAGATAACCTAGAGACCCAACCCCTTCATCCAATCCCCACCTAGCCAAAGCAGCCCACACTGTTTTACTCATTTAGCATTATGCAAAGGCTGCCTTGGAAAAGGGTCCCTTGATGCTGAAAGTGGCCTGGCTACAACTCAGCTCTCCTGTTTATTATGCAACCTGGACAAGTTTTTTCACCTCTCAGGGACCCAGACCCCCATCTATAAGGCAGGGTGATAATGGCACATTCAGGTCTAGCCTGAGGATTAACAAAATGATTGTATAAAAATGCTTGATGTATTCTAGATCATCAAACAAATGTTCTTTTTCTTGCCAGTAAGCAAAACTGCTGGGCAAGTAAGCCTGCTGCACATGGGGGGAGGGGGGGAGCTGGAGATGTTTATCTTGTAATTAGTATGAGGGCACTTTATAAAATTCTTGGTGGGAGCCCAACATCTCTAGATAAACCACTGTGACATGCTGTTTCCCCAAAAATGGAGAGACCCAATTCAACAAGTATTTAATGAGGACCAGGAAGACAGCAGATCACTCATCAAATAGAAAGGAAAAAAGATAAAACCAAAAACCTCTCACAATTAGCACATCATTCATTCCTCTTCCTCTTTTAGCCAACAACACAAACAGAAAGATCTCTAAATCTCAAAGACTGTCTTGTAATGTCCGGCCACCAACCACCTGGAGACTTCGACAGCCCCAGCACACAGGCACACTCCCTCCACTTCATCTTCAAGGTCAGTGTGGCACCTTCCAAGTCCTGGTCACTGCCTTTCCTGCCAAACACCCAGTAAGCACATCTGACCTGTGGCTTCTAGAACAACAGCTGGCTGGGCAGTGATCTGTGGCCGTCCCACCCCTTTCCTGAGGCCTCCTCTCAGCATTTCAGAGTTCTCTCTCTGTTCACAAGGTTTGTGGGCTCAACTGCCAGGTTTACCATAACAAGTCACTACAAGCTGGGCAACTGAAACATTTGTCTTCACACTGTTCTAGAGGACAGAAGTAGAAGGTGGAGGTTTGTAGAGACAAGTACTTGTTCAGAGATCAGAGGGGTACAGTCCCTTGCCTTTCTCTCTGGAGGTGCCCAGGAATCCTGGTATAAATGGATTACTCCAATCTCTGCTCTCAGTTACTCTCTCTGCCTTTACCTTGACACTTACACCTTCTGTGTGTGCCTGATCTTAAAGGATGTTTGCAATGGCTTCAAGATCACCTGAGTAATCCAGACGGGTCTTATGTCAACACTAATTACTTTCCCCCTAAAAAAGAATCTTTCAAGCAGGCCACCATTTAATCCACTGCATGCCATGACAAGGCGTTAGTATCGAATGAGGTACCCTGATGAGAAACATTTAATCCAGTCTCAGGCAGATTTTTCTAGATGGATAGAGGAAGAGAGCAGTAACCAAAGCTGCTCAACAGAAATATGAAGCAAGCAAATAAATTTAATGAAAGGCTTTCCAGTAGCCATGTTACAAAAAAAAAAAAAAGAAATGGCCAAATTCATTGTAGCAATCTGTCATCCAGTATGCCAATTCCTTTCTTTGAATCACTTAGAAAGGATGTGAGAAAGGTCCTAGGAATAATCCAAAAGTAGCAACCAGGCACAATTGTACACAAGGTTGTATGGGAAGATGACCTTGGAAGAGGAATAGAACAGACATGGGTGCCATGATTCCAAAGACAGGGATGCTGTGGGGAGAGCAGAGCTGTATTCTACTGCCTAAGGACAAGGACAGAAAGAGGGAAAGGAAGATGGCAGACCCTAGGAGCAGGTAGCAGCTCCTTGTGGGTGAATTTTTGAAAGGTGCCCTTCCCGACAAACACACAGCTTGTTGAGTAGGTTACTTTTGAAAATGAACAGAAGGAGCCTGTAATTTTGTTGGACCATGTCTCCTGAAAATGATGTGGAGTCCTAGGTGCCTGTGATTGGCTGAACCACATCTCCTGAAAATGATTTGCTGGATTCCTAGGCATCTGTGATTGGCTGAACCACATCTCCTGAAAAGGATGTGCTGGAGTCCTAGGCACTTGTGATTGGCTGAACCATGTCTCCTGAAAAGGATGTGCTGGAGTCCTAGGCACTTGTGATTGGCTGAACCACGTCTCCTGAAAAGGATGTGCTGGAGTCCTAGGCACTTGTGATTGGCTGAACCATGTCTCCTGAAAAGGATGTGCTGGAGTCCTAGGCACCTGTGATTGGCTGGACCACGTCTCCTGAAAAGGATGTGCTGGATTCCTAGGCACCTGTGATTGGCTGAACCACGTCTCCTGAAAAGGATGTGCTGGAGTCCTAGGCACTTGTGATTGGCTGAACCATGTCTCCTGAAAAGGATGTGCTGGAGTCCTGAACTGCAGGTAGAGACAAGATCCTTATGGAGGTTACCAGGTAAAAATGGGGTCTTTGGCATATGCAATCCTTACAGAAAAAGGGAAATCAAGACACAGAGGTCACATGGGGAAGACATTGTAAGACCCTGAGAGCAGAGACCGAGCTCCTGTTAAGTACAAACCAAGAGGGGTCAAAGGTCACCAGGAAACTAAATCTGGGGACACAAGTAAAGTAGATTCTCCCACATAGCCCAGAGAAGAGATCCACTTGACCTCAGACTCCCAGCCTCTGGAAACAAAGGAGAACAACCTGCTTAGACCCCTGTTGCCTGAGGTTTTCTGTTCCACCTGGTCCTGCCACCATTCAGTCCCAAAGAAACACACAGAGGTCTGCATTAATTATAAATTGATTGGCCTATTCACCCAGGCTTCTTAATAATTAATTCTTTCTTACATCTTAAATTAGCCCATTATACTTGTCTGTGTTAGCCACATGACTTGGTACCTTTTTCAGC
Organism: Ondatra zibethicus; assembly: GCA_004026605.1. Lineage (NCBI taxonomy): Eukaryota > Metazoa > Chordata > Mammalia > Rodentia > Cricetidae > Ondatra > Ondatra zibethicus. Next base: position 79,009 of record PVIU01003935.1, on the reverse strand, counting down.
GAGGCAGTCACATCTTGCTTGCTCTGTGTCTGGGTAATGACTGAGACTGAAACATCCCTCTTCCCAGAATTCTTGTTGCCCCACCTCTACTTCCTGCCTGGTCGCCCCACCTATACTTTCTGCCTGGCTACTGGCCAATCAGTGTTTATTTAAAATACAAGTGACAGGGTACAGACCATTGTCCCACAACACTCCCTGCCCCCCTTTTTTAAAACAAGAACTCTGGATCAAATCTCCTTTGTTTAGCTTTTCTACTGACCATTATCAATAAAAACTTGTAACCAACATTCTAAACAAAGGCAAACATCTATAATCCATTTTTTTGGGAATGTGGGTATAGTTTTCCAGGCTACTTCCTGCTGATTAGGGGTGCTGATAATCTTATGGGGACCTAAAGAAAATTTAGAATTATGATCAAATCCTGACTGGCTTGATCATCTCAGGCAGCAATCTTTGAACTGTTCTGGATGTAGAACTCAGACATCTGGGCCATTCCTCCTATTGGAGATTTCTCAGGGGGGGGTGGTCTTCATTGACCAAACCTGATTTTTCTTAATGCAGAATGAAACCACAGTCCCTCATTTCCTGTGGAAACAAAAGCAAAACCTCTTCTCCAAAGTAACATATCTTTTGACTTAAATTTTAAAGTCAAAGCATTTTTAATATATATATAGATTAGATTAATCCAGCAGCATTTATAATCAAATGTCTTTTAGCAGCTTTTGCTCCTTCCTCAGTCATCAAACAATTTAAAAACAACACATTAACATATAGTATCCAGACTCTCTGTGTATTTTTCATCTTTACATGGCTTTATTTTAACCTCTATTTTTTATTTTTATTTTTTGGCTTTTTGAGACAGGGTTTTTCTGTACATCTTTGGCTGTCCTGGAATTAACTCTATAGACCAGGTTGTCCTTGAACCCACAGAGATCCTCCTGTCTCTGCCTCCCAAGTGTTGGGATTAAAGGTGTGTGCCACCACACCTAATTACTCTCTTTTTTATTTTAAGAACTTTATCCTTTTTTCCTCCCAACCCTACATATATTTTTAAACACACAGTAAACCGTTTAGAGGTTTTCTTCTTTTTTGAATCTATCTTTACTGTATATCTCTCTTCTTCTGACCACATGAGTCTTTAATTTGCTAAGTGATATGGCTAGGATTAAAGCAGTGGCTTTGGTGGCTGGATCCAGCCCATTCCTTAGCTTTTTTTCTGAAAGTCTAGCCTCATAGCAGAGGTACTGGCTGGACCCATGTTTATTGCCACAACTCTATGGTGTTTCAAGGTCCCTGCCACCACCAGGAAGCATGCTGGTGGCTATTCATCAACACCATTTAAGTGTTTCATGACAGGACCTCTTAAAAGAGCTGCAAAGTTTTGCAGCTAAAGCTGAGTCAGGAAGCTTCTCTTAAATGAGAGTGCTTGCCTCTAGCAAACAGAGCCTACATGAGGAAATGCTGCTATCAATAAGTTGTGCTTTATTTTTTTTTCTGTCTAGAATTACTTCCCAAGCTTTCTCAGGCTTTATGCAGATGCAGTTGTCCATGTGGGCACCATTTTCCGAGTTCCAACAGTAGTTAAGTCCCAAAGAAACACAAAGGTCTACATTAATCATAAACTGGTTGATCTAGTAGCTTAGGCTTCTTATTAACTCTTATAACTTACATTAACCCATAATACTTGTCTGTGTTAGCCATGTGGCTTGGAACCTTTTTCAGCGAGGCAGTCACATCTTGCTTGCTCTGTGTCTGGCTTCCTCTGTGTCTGGGTAGTGACTGCAGACTGAAATTTCCCTCTTCCCAGAATTCTAATTGCCCCGCCTCTACTTCCTGCCTAGTCGCCCCTCCTATACTTCCTGCCTGGCTACTGACCAATCAGTGTTTATTAAAAATACAAATCACAGGGTAGTGACCATTGTCCCACAGCAGACCCCCACATGTGCTTCTTTATGACAGTCCCTTTCCATCCAGTGCCCATACCTTGCCAAGGGCCACCTTGACCTTGACCATGAGACTAAAACTGGCAGGACAGAACAAGACCCATAGTAGAGGGACCAAGAAGTGCCAGTTATAGGCCATGAGGCCAGATAAGATGCTTCCTTTAGCTTTTAGTGGAAAGGCTAGGTGTGTGAACTACAAACTTTGACAAGCAACAAAAGTATGCCTGAGACTCTCACCAACATGTTACGCTGATAGACTGAACAGAGAATGGCTGTAATGGCCTGCTAGCAGCTAACGCTAGGGCAGGGCTACTGTGGTGGGAGATGCCGACACCCTTGACCTCCCATGGTCTCTCTCCAGTGCATGCTTTGCACATCAATGGTGGTTGGACAAACTGCAAGCCAATAGAGGGTCCTACAGAAATTGACTTCCCTTCCTTGGGAGGAAGTCGAAAGCCACAGCAACAGGACCATGGGAGTGGAACTGGGGGTATAGCTCAGTTAGTAGAGTACTTGTCTATCGTGCAGAAAGCCCTGGCTCTGATCTCCAGTGCCGCATGAACTGAGAGCCGTTAGTGCATGGCTGTAATCCCAGCAAGCAAGAGAATCAATGGTTCAAAGCCAGCCTTGGCTATGCAGCAAGTTAGAGGTCAGCCTAAGACACATGAGATTCTATCTCAAAAAGAAAAAAAAAGGTTTAAGTAAACACGAAAGAATATACTCTTAAAATTGGAGCACGAGGGGGCCTGGAGAGATGGCTCAGTGGTTAGGAGCGCTGACTGCTCTTCCCAGGTCCAATTCTGGTCCCAAGGTACTCTGCATGCAGAGCCGTCTCTCTCACTGTAAAGTCCTCCTTCCCCTGGTCTCAGCCTCCTCACTGCGCTCTGTATTCCCCCAAAGTGTGACCTAATACCTATGGGCATGGAGAGAAAAAGGGAACAGAAAGTGCCAAGTCACAGTTATAGGTGACCAGAGTCCCACACAGATCTTCCTATCTTTGTTTCTTGTACTAATTCCTCTGGCTTCCACTTGCCAAGGTTAACTGCGGCCCAATACAGTCTGAAAATATTAAATGGAAAATTTCAGAAGTAAACAATTCTTAACATTTTAAATGGTGGGTTTGCTCAGAGAGCATGACCTTGGGCCATCCCACTCTGTCCTGCCTAGGTCCTAAATCATCCCTTTGTCCTGCATCTCCTCTCTGTATATACTACCATCCGTTAGATGCTTAGTTGTCCCCTTATCTATATATAAGAATCCAGTACTATCTACTGTTTCAGGCACTCAGGGTTCCTGCAACATGTGTCCCTTCAGATAACAGGAATTACTATATATTAAATTTCCCTCATCCATATGAAAACTAAAATCCATAGAACACCTTCACCCCCCTGGTGGCTCAACAGTAACCAGAGAGTCTCAACAGTAGCCTCCAAAGTTGGATTCCCAGACTGTTGAGAATGCCAGATATTCCCAAAACCAGTTCAAAAACAACAATCAAAATTGCCCATTTGCCTAAATGTCAGGCAACTGACATCTTTGTTCTTGGCCGAAACAAAAAGCAAGCTTGTGTGGTAACAACTGCTTCCTTCCACTGGAAACTCATAGCTATAAATATCCTCCAGAGCTGTTTTCACAATACAAATTATTATTTAATAACTGCGATTTGGTAACCAGCTCTTTCAAAACATCTGCTTCCTGGGAAGAATCCCGTAAAACAATTTCTTAGCAGGGTTACAGGGGGAGTAAGTAAGTAGACCACAATTTGCCAACACATTTGGAAAGCTAGCAAACACCTTCATGGGGCCCCACAGCAGAACTCAAGTTTATCATTAATAAAGTGACATTTTTCACAGTGTCATTCTTTTAGACTGTTCAACAAAGTTCATATTCATTCATTAACCTTCACGGCGGGGGAGCTAAGGGAGCCAGAATTTTCATATATATATATATATATATATATATAGAGAGAGAGAGAGAGAGAGAGAGAGAGAGAGAGAGGGAGGGAGGGAGGGAGGGAGGGAGGGAGACAAAAGCCCCATTTCCGAAAGGAATAGCTCAAACTAACTAGTGTCTAATAAACCATAGGACTAGCTCCTGAGCGTGAGCACGTCACTCTAACCAAGTCAATCATGGAAAGAAAGGTGATCAGGAACTCATCCCCATGGCTGGATTTTCACTTCTATATAAAAAGCCTCTACTTCCCCGGCAATGAAATGGGGCACTGTCTGCCACCCGAAGATGAAGACACAACTATAAATGACTTTGAATTACCTGGATAATCAGCATTATGTAAATCAGTAATGTCATTAGAGAGCTGCTAAACACAGCTATAAATCTTATAAAAAATACTTCAATGGAAATTAAGGCTCAATTAGGAGGCTCCACTTTCAAAAAATTTCCATCACCCTGTTATTTTAAAGAGGAGCGGGCTCAAAGATGATTCTAGCAGAGAGTAATTGGGGCCTCCATCCAACATTCTGGGGGAAACCGCACACTGACAAAGACGGTCAATAAGAAGGGAAGACAGTGCACCTGACCAAGTAGCTGCTATTCAAGCTGAAACCAGAGTTTCAGGACAGGGCATGATGGAACAACCACTGGCTCATCAAACCCATCAGCCAACCTAATGGGGAGCTACAAAGTCCTGGGGTTCTCTCAAGTTCTCTTTCAAGCAAAGTACATGGCCACTAACTTTACTGGATGTTAGCTCTGAGTCCCAATAGCCTAGGAAGAGTCAAACAAACCTCTCCAACCCAACACATGAACCAGTTCTGATTCCTGGTTTCAAACTCATCAGAGCTCTTCTAACCACAACAGCCCAACTGAAGAATTACCAAGCAATCATCTCCATCATGCGCTGCCTTACTAACCCCGGCACCCTTCACTCACAAGCATCTCCGAGCTAAAAAGGAAATGCACTTCTGTTCTCACGGTCAGGGAGATCACAAGTTACCTGAATCCAAACTACCCAAGACCCTCAAGCAACAAATTAAGACCCGCTTCCACCTTAGTGATTCCTTGAAAGTAGCTTCAAAAATATCCTTCCAGCTGGGCTAGCCTGTGGTAAATTCTAACACAGCGCCCTGTCCCATCTGGAAGGCTGGATTGCTCAGTGGAGACACCTCCTCACCCTCTTTCTGGGTGATTGTCACTGGGGTTAACACCCAGTCCAGTTTCTGCAGGTTGAGCCTCTCCTGCCTCTTTCCTCATCACAGTTGAGAAACCAACACCCTCAGCAAGCACTTGGAACCTGGAGTAGAGCGTTCTTCAGTGAGCGAAGTGAGAGGAAACACAGCCAAGAACAGGCGGCCTTGCTAAAGAGCCCTCTTCAAATGGGAGGTCTTAGTGGTCATTAATAATAGAAAAGAATGAAGCCGTTCACGGAAATTTAAAATCAAGCCAGTGCGGGACAGTTGTTCTCAAGCAGCTAAGACCCTTGAAGCATGAGTGTAATTTAAACCAGAATACTTTCTGCCACCAAACTCCCGTCTGGTGTGCATGTGAGTGTTGAAACTGGCATGTGCCCAGGTCCTGACCCTCCAGGAATCTCAAGCCACCTTTTTCATTATCACCCTAGCCCCGCCCCACTCAGTAACCTGCTCTGGGCAAAACAATGTCTCAGGCTCAAGTACAGTCATCTGACTAAGCCACCCAGGCTGCCGTGCACAGCAATCCTCGAATCTGGGGTATCCGTGATAACCATGAGTCCAAAATACAACAGACCCAGGGACCCAAAGACAAAGAAACCACAGCCCTGTCTTGAACCAATGAGCGTGGACATGGAGGATAGCGGGCAAAAGGAAGAAATTATGCCATGTGGATGCGACCAACAGGGATGAGTCTGTTCTTCCCTGGTCCCTATGGACAAAGGCTGGATGTGATGTGTAGTGGTGCAGTCTCAGTGCTCAAACCTTAAAGGAATGAAGGCGGAGGCAGGCAGGGCTCCCAGTCACAAAGGCCTTCAGTTTCCCTGTTTCCTTTGAATGATGCCATTCATGGTGCCTCCTTTACTGTGTCCTGGGATGCTTCCATGTATGTTTCTTCCTCTTCTACAGCAGGAGACCCTCAGTTAATTTCTAAACATTTTACGATCTACTTTAATTTATTTTATGTGCATGGGTGTTTTGTTTGCATGTGTGCCTGTGTATCATATGGATGCCTGGTGTCTTTGGATCCCCCAGGGACTGGAGTTATGGACAATTATGAACTGACATGTGGGTGCTGGAAGAGAGACGCAGCTCTTAACTGCTGAGCCAAGTCTCCGACTCCAACCTTCAGTTATTTTAAAGCACTTGACTTAACTGCACCATTCTGCAGAAATCACAAGGCATGACAACATCACTAAAAAAGACCCCCACTGTGCCTCAGAAGTATGCTTCTCAGAACCACAGGCACAAATCAGTGTCTACAAACCAGCACCCACGCCCCAGAGTGCAGCTGTAGAGTTGGGACTCTGGGTTCAAAACTACCAACTGCTTCCTCTAGCCCCCACCAGAAGGTGCTGCTATTCATAGAGAGAGGATGTGACTCCAAAACTATGTTCAAATCCCATCCCCACCATAATCATGTTGATATGTGGCACCTTTGCGAGATGATCGGGCCCAAGGGCTCCAGTGCCACTAGTATCTTAAACATGAGACAGGGCCCTTCCACCACACATGGACACAAGAGGCCACTGTCTGTGAAGGGACTACGCCAGACACCAAGCCTACTGCTGCTTTGATCTTGGCCTTCCAAGCCATGGGCCAGGAGCAAAACATTTCTAGTGTTGATAAAATTACCCCATCAATAACATCTTTTCCTTATTGCTTTTTGTGCTGGTTACTTTCTGTCAACTTGATACAAGCTAGAGTGATCCAGGGTGAAGCACCTTGAGAAAATGTCTCCATCAAAATGCCTGTAGACAAGACGATAGCACATTTTCTTGATCAGTGAATGATGTGGGTAGACTCAGCAATGGGAGGCCATGCCTCTCACGCAAACATAGACCTGAGTTAAACAAGAAAGCAGGCCAAGCAAGCAGTGCTCCTCCACGGCTTCTATTCCAGTTCCGGCCCTGACTTCCCTCAGACTGTGACCTGAAACTTGTAAGAAGAAATAAACCCTTTCCTTTCCAAGTTGCTTTTGGTCCTGGTGCTTTATTACAGCAGCAGAAACCCTAGCTAGGGCACTGAGAAGAAGCACCTTGAGAGTAGAAGGGCTTGTTCTGGCTTATCGCTCAAGGCAGCAGGGAAGGAGAGGCAGACAAAACACGGGGCAGCTGGTCACATTGTACCTACAATCAGAAGCATAGGGTAACAGATTGGAGTGTTCTTTCTCCGTTAGATTCAGTCACCCACATTCAGGGAAGGTCTCCCCACATCTATTAACCCACTCTAGAAACCCCTTTATAGACATGCCTAAAGGTTCATCTCTAAAGTGATCTAGATCCCTTCGAGTGGACATATTAACCATCACAGCATCCCAGGGTGGCAGCTGGTACAGCCTAAAGCAGAAGCACTATTGGGTCTCACCCTCCCTAGCCTCTCTAGGATACTTCCTCTTGGGACAATGGCATACATCTTTACTATGCTTATCGCCTCTTAGCAAGTTTCCCTAAACAAACCAGGCCAAGTAAACTTCTGTATTTATCATCGTGAACCCTTAATACACCGTATTTCCTCTTGCAATTCCCGAGAATTCCAATTTTACCCTCTCTCCCAGCTTTTACAACAGCCCATAAGCATATGACTGACCCTTGGCCAATGGGACTGAGTGAAAGTTCTCTGTGAGGATCCCAGAAAGGATCCTTACGAGGAAGCTCATCTTTCCAAGCTTTTCTTCAACTTGAATTCAGACAACATGGCTGGTACTCAAGCAGTCCCGAGACTGTAGAGAGACACATAAGGGAAGGAGGCGGTGGCGGGGCAGGTGGAGGGAGTGGGGACTGGGGTTGGTATGTAAAATGAAAAAAAGATAGTTTTTTTTTAATAAAATAAAAATAGAAAAAAAAAGAAAGAAGAACAGGGAGCCCGGGATCCCTGGTAGAATGGAGCCAGGGTATCACCTTGGACGACTTACTGCTAAGCAAGCCCTGAAATCCCCTCAATTAGAAAAACACGCACCCTAAGGAAATAGTTTTCCTGTCTATACAATGAGTCAAAAATGTGATCTTGAATTTCAATAGCAACTGAAGGACAGGCTATAAATCAGTGATTCTCAACATATGGGGGTCACATGTCAGATACTGAAATTATGATTCATAACAGTAGCAAAATTAAAGTTATGAAGTAACAGCAAAATAATTTTATGGTTGGGGTCCCCACACGTGAGGCTGTAAATATGTTCTAAGCATGAGTATTTCCAAGATTTCAAGAGAAACAAAAAGTCAAAGCAACACACACACACACTGCTAAGGTCATTGTCCACTTTGCCACACAACACAATTCAACTGAAACGGACTCTTAGGGAAAGGATCTCATTTGGTTCAGCACCACCACACACAATGGTAAGTTCACATCCCTGTCTCCACTAAAATAAAACTAAATTGACACAATAAGTTTGATGAGAAATGAAACAAAATTTCCTGCTGGACCAGAAGAGAGAGAGGAATGTGTGTATACCAGATAGGCTAACCAGTATATCCCTTCCTGATGGTCTGTTTCCAAGAAAACACCCTCATCCATTCCCAAAGCCCCACCCTCTGGTCCTCACCTCTCTCAGAGATCCTCAACCCCACCACTTCCATCACTTACTGAATGGAACCACTTGCAAACCCCACAACCTCTTTTCAGTTTCACAGCCAGGATGCCTGTGACTCTCGGAGGTGCTCAACACAGCTGAGTGGAGAAGGGGCAGAGGACCCCAATGCACATTCCCCATCCGAATGCACCTTCAACAGGGCCGAAGACCCACCTGGCAAGTTTACTGCCAACATTAACTCACCCTAGCCAGGTACTCCCCTATTTTTAGACACCTCCTTTCTTCTACAAAACACAGGCACAGATACCCCTCCCAGAACCCACCTCTCCTAAGGAAATGGGGCTCCCCCACCCCCACATCAGCCAGCTCCTCGCACCTGACATCATAAAGGATGTTCTCTTCACCAAAAGCGCAAGGTCTCCTCTTATACCATGTTGAACCAGGGTGGAGCCACTGGTCCACCTGCTCTGAGAAGTGTGTTTTAATTTATATTATTAATCATAAATTATAATTTATATATATTTAAATTATAATTTGAACCTCTAGACTCAGCAAATCAATCAATCCATAAAGACTCTGGGGGAAAGAGAATAGGGCATTATTCTTTTTCTTTTAAGTTTTTGGCCTTTATCTCTGGTCAGCTTAAATGGAATTAGGAAAATGTGGTGAGAACTCATCTTCCAGAATTTCCATCCTTTTCTTTTTAAGAGATCTCGTTCTTTTGGGAAACTGATGTGCAAGAATCATGCATACCTCAGATAGACCACAGCTTATCCAATCACTCCATTCCTCTGGGATGACATGTCTGAAGGACAGTGGGACATTGATTTCACTTCCAGGCAGTGGAGCACCCCAAAAGCCCTACTTGTGAACAGCAGCATAATCCTTAGTATGAGCAGACAGAATTTCAAAACCAAGCACATGGAAGCAAGGCTGCAAGGCCTACCAAGCCCAAGATCTCCCCAGGTTATCTCAGACTGCGGGCAAGAAGTCAGCAGGCAGTTCTGGGCCAAGTTTAAGCTTGTGCCCAGTCTAGGCTACAAAGAGCAACCCTGTCTCAAAAAAACAGTAGAGGAAGAAGGAGGAAGTGGAGACTCTTACTTATCCCTGCAAAGTAGGAGCGATGACAGGAAATAGTTCGAATATACAGAGATCTAAAATATAACCAAGGCATGCGAGCAGGTGCCTCTTACAGGTCTCCCCTGGTCTCCAGGTCCTAGCGCTGTGCTCTCTCATTCTCTTCTCCTGGATGTGGGTGGGACATGTAGCTTCAGGAGAGCCACATGTCACGGCTCCAGTCACACTAGAATCTCTCTTACTGATTTGGTGAAACAAAACACCATGTTGGGAACCCACATGACAAGGAATTGAGTGACCTCCAGACAGTTAACAAGAAAAATAGGCCCTTGGGGCTGGAAGGATGGGTCAGAAGTTAAAGTACTTGCCACATAAGCATGAGGACCTGAATTTGAAACCCCAGAACCCACATAAATGCCTAGTGGAGTGGCAGCCAGCTATAATCCTAGCACTAGGAAAGCAGCAACAGATGATCCACAGAGCAAGCTGGCTAGAAAAACTAGATATGTTGGCAATTCCTGGCTTTAACTGAGACCCGGCCTCAAGAGACAAGGTGGAAGTGTGATGGAGGGTGCTCCCAACCTCAACCTTGGACCTCCACATGTATGCACACAAAGGTGCATGTTCATCCACACACATGTGCACCTGTACGTGTGCAAAAACATGCATACACAAATGTAAAATTCACACGCAGGAAAAATGGAAAAAGAAAACCAGCCAAGCCCTTTACCCAGAAGCTTGAGGGAAATGGGCTGACAGCGGCCAGGAGTCTGAAGCTGTCCAGCCTCAGATGAAGTGTAGCTCAGCTGATGCTGTGATCATGACCTCCTAGAGTGCATGCAACAGACTGTTACCAGATTCTGAACCCCCAAAGGATCCCAGGGGTAATCACATATGTTCCTCAAGATACCAAGTCTCTGGTCACACTGTGACACTGCAGCGGAAAATGAACACAGGTCAACAGGAGTGAGCTAGCCAATTAATAACAGGAACCATGGGGTAGTTGCCTAGTGAGAAGGGCCATCGGGTCTCCTCGCTCACACATCACACCAAAATATTGTCTTCCTCTGGATGTAGTGGGACCTCTCATTTTCATCTCATCAACAGAATAAAGCAAAAGTACATGAGGAAGTCTACATATTGAAAGGTTCAAATATGAAAGCCCAATCCCAAAGAGAAAACACGAGTTCTTTATGTCCAGATACGATGAAAAAAAGAAGAGAATGTGGTTAAAGGGGAAATATTTCCTGTAACTTGCATCATAAAAGACTAATTTCCTTAATATATAAATAGTTCCCACAAATCAATAAGAGAAAAATCAGTTAAGATCAATTCCACAACAGAAGGGGTATGAAGAGTTTGTAGAAAAGGAATGGCAGAAAGGGTCTTAGACTTCTGAGAAGATGTTTGCTCATGAGAACTATATGAGATTCCTAAGCAGGATCAAATGTATTCGCACACTTTGCTTGAAGGCAGTGGGGAGCCGACACCCTCACCTTCTGCTGGTAGGGAACAAACTGGTACAATTTCTCTAGTGGGCAATTAGACAGCAGCTATCAAAACCACAAGTACTCTTGGCTCCCAGGCTCAACAACTTTACCTCTAGGGATATCAGAATGGCGTGTGTATATGGCCATCCAGCAGTAAAGACCTACCTATAGGAGACTGCAGCAATCATGTATGATACATCTAGATAACAGAGCAACATGAACCATGTAACTACAATGAGGTGCTTTGGCCTGATACAGGGGGAAAGTTCAAAAGACAGAATTAGGAGCTTCTCTCTGCCCCGACAGGGAAATCTCTGAAACTTATTAGTAAAGAAATAATAAAAACAGTTAAAATTGAGACTGCTTCAGGGATGCATATGGAGAGGCTGGGGTCAGAACAAAAGGAGATTTTCACTCTGTATTCTTATACACATCATGAATATTAAACCATCTGGCTGTATTTGTTTTTCAAAACAAAAAATTCAAATTAATAAGGAAGCTGCATTGGAACTAAACACACACACATGTACACAAACAGCTTCCTCTTTAATAGCACTCAGAATCTAAGAGTTGGTTCTCAAGCAATGATCAGTGATAAGCTGGGCAGGGGGTGGCAGGATGAGAAAGGGAAGTATTTCTTGCCTGTGTTCTCTTTCCAACTTTATATATACATGTATGTGTACATTGTATATGTAGCCAGTTTCAAAACCAATCATTGAAAGATGGCCACACAAGCCACTTGAGATGGTACACACCTGTCATCCCAGAGCTCGGGAGAGGCTAGATGCAGGAGAATTGCTGTGGAATAATCCTTTTATACATTGTGGAAATGTGTTGCTCTCATTGGTTTACCACAGAGCTAACTGGCCAATAGCTAGGCAGAAAGAGGTTAGGCGGGAAAGCCAGACTGAGAGAGTGCTAGCAAGGAGGGTAGAGCAGCCAGCCAGGCGCAGAGGAAGAAGGAGATGAACATAGAGCATGCTGAAAAAGGTACTGCCATGTAGTAGAGGGGTAGATAAGAAATGTGGGTTAATTTAAGTTGAAAGAACTAGTTAGTAACAAGCCTAAGTTATCGGTCGAACATGTATAATTAATAAGTTTCTATGTGGATATTTGGGGAGCTGGCAGTTCTGATGAAAAATTCTACCTACAGAGGATCATAGGTTTGAGGCCAGTCAGAGCTACACACCAGGATCCTGTCAATAATAATAATAATAATAATAGTAAGGGAGCCTGTAAATGGCTTAGCAGGTAAAGACACCTTCCATCAAGCCCAGTGACCTAAGTTGAATCCCCAGAACCCTTACACTGGTAGCAGAGAACCAACTTCCTGTCTAGTCTCTCACTGGCCATTTCCCCTTAATGTCTATACAGGCACAAATTCCCTCTTTTTGGGACACCAGTCACACTAGACCAGAGCCTAGCCATATGGTCTCAATTTACCTTCACAGCCTCTGCAGAGGCTCGGTCTCCAACTGAATTGTGTTTTTCATGAAGTATTGGTGTTAGGGTCTCAACATATGAACAAATCAGCCCATAAAAATGGCCAACATCTCATGTTACTCACCTCAAGAAAAACCTCCAATGGGGCTAGGGATATAGTTCAGTTTGTGGAGTGCTTGTCCTAGCATGCACAAAACCCTCTGTTCAATGCCTAAGACTATATAAAACTGGTCACACCTATAATCTCTGCACTCACTCAGGAAGTAGAGACAGGAGGTTCAGAACTTCAGTCATCTTTGGTCACAAAGAGTTTAAAGCCAGATTAGGCTACAGGGGACCCTATCCCAACCCCACCCCACCCCTCGGGGGAAGGCAAAAGCCTTGGCTCTGGGACGATAACTGAGATGAAATGCCTACAGTGTAAGTGTGAGGACCTGAGTTCAGAGCCCTAGGACCTACACAAAGCAGGATGCGGTAGTAGAGTCTCATGTGAGAGAGGACAGCCGCAGTCTCTTCATCTTGATAAGGCAGGAGGCAGACACAGGAGAATCCCCGGAGGCTCACAGCATACATGGGTAGGCTTGTCCATTTGGTCACTAAGAGACCTGGCCTCAAACAAGGTAGAAGGAGAAGACTGACACCCAAGGGTCCCCCCCCCCGTCTCTCTCACACACATACACTTTTTAAAAACCTCTTCTACTATTCCACTGTCCTTTCCACATCACAAGCCCTACTTTCAACTTGTACTTGTACTGGGGAAGTTATGGAGTGAATTTTCACATTTTTTTCAACTACAGGCAGACTGGAACGGACTGTTTTGACTCCACAGAATGGGCCCTAGGCCCCAGTTTCCCCTAGAATCACTGAAATGTGGCCCATGGCATCAGTCTCCACTCCAACATTGACCTGCTGTACAGAAGACACCAGGCTGTGTCTGCTTAACAAAAGGAAACCCCGCCTTCACCAAGCCACTCAGGGAAACTTCAGCCCCCATCCCGGACCCAATGAGATCCACACTGCAATTGTATGGCCTCCCTCTGAGACCACAATGCTCATTAAGATGTCCTAGATTACCAGCCTCAGGAAGTCACCACTGAGCCGGCTCAGCAGTGAAAATGAGGGCATGGACTTGGCAGTGCCCACACATACACACCCCCTGTCGGGCACCCACACACCCACCCACACACACACACACACACACACACAGATCCACTTGTGTCTGCTTGAGTGCTGAGTGACTCAGGGCAGAAGGTTTAACACCTCTGAGCCCTGTGTATTCTTTGGCAAAACAGGGTTAATAGCCGATTGTTCCCAAGAGGCTGCTCTGGCAATTACAAGCAGCTGAGTGGGTTAAGACAGGAGAGTTCCATGATTTTATCCTCTGGAAACTAGAAGTTCAAAATCAAAATGTTGAATGGCCAATTCCAGGGAGAACTCCTCCATGTATCTCTAGATTTTAGTAGTTGCTAAAAATCCCAGGCATCCTTTGGCTTATGTGAACATCAGCCCAATTTCCCTGTTACGAGCATCATTTTCCCAGACGTGTGTGTATGTGTGTGTGCTTGTGTGTGTGTGTCCTTAGTATGGGAGAGGGGCACAGGACACACATCAGGAACTGGGGAGACAGCAGTCAGTGAAGTGCTTGTTATGCAAGCCTTATGATCTCAGTTCAATCCATAGAATTCATGGCTTGTTAAAAAAATAGAAAAGAAAAGGTCACATGACTTTCAATCCCAGCTCCAAGGAGGCAGAGGCAAGAGGGTCCCTTGTGCTTGGTGGCTAGACAGCCTAATCTAATCACTGAGCTCAAGGTCAATCACAGACCTTGTCTCAAAAAAACAAGGGAGAGGCTAGGAAGAAGGCTTATGGGTAGAAGTGTTGGCTGTACAAGCCTGAGGACCTGGGTTCAAGGCCAGGACCCACAAAAACAGTGGGTTGCAGCCATGCACACACCGTAATTCTAATGCTATAGAGGTTGGAGATGGGAATCTACGGCTTACTAGCTACCAGCCTATCTCTACAGTTAGTAAGGACCCTATCTCAAATGAGTAAGTGACAAGAATAGGACATCCAATGTCCTCCTCTGGCCTCCATAGGTGCACACACCACACATATACACACTCCAAAGGAGATAGGTCCTAGGACTGACATCTGGTTCCACACAAATGCACACACATGTGCACCCACTTGACTGTATGTACACATACAAAAAAAAAAAAACCCTCCAAATTCATTAAGATGAGGGTTGACACTGATCAAGTAAGATCATCTTAACTGATTATATCAACGAAGACCCCTTTCCTGTAATATGTCATATTTATAGGTAAGAATTTGAGTAGCTAGGGCTTGGAGATATCTTTTGGGACACACAATTCAAGATTCTTGAGTCCTGACTCATGAGAGGATTAAAGGCAGTGAGGACAATGCCGGGTCACACAGACAGGAAGCTCCTGCCACACACAGAATGGCTTTATGCTACACAGAAGCCTCTCTCCTGAAAGATCAAGTCTGGCCTCTCTGCTCCTCACAAAAACAAAGACCACATGTAGTGCTACATGTTTGTGTTTTAACAAATAAAGCTTGCCTGAAGATCAGAGTACAGAACTAAGCCACTAGAGGCCAGGCAGTCATGGCACACACCTTTAATCCCAGGCCTCCTGAGACAGAGGCACAGGGACCTCTGTTAGTTCAAGGCCACCCTGGGCTACACAAAATTGAATCTGTCTAAAAGGGAACAGAGCTCACACAAAAATGATCCCAGCACTTGGGATCCCATGCCTTTAATCCCAGCACTGGGGAGGTGGAGACAGGAGTGACATGGCTGGGCGGAGAGAGGAATATAAAGTGGGAGGAGACAGGAGCTGTATGCGTCTGAGGCTTGATGGAGACAGTCGCAGTCAGAGGATGAAGTCTGAGGAGAGAGTCTGAGTACTGGTAGAGGTAAAGGTCTCTGCAGTGGATGGCCACTCTGCTTCTCTATATCTCACCCCCCTAATATCTGACTCTGGGTTTTTATTAAGAACAATTAGAACTCGTGCTACAACCACATGCAAGAAGCCAAAAGCTAACAAACTGGAATCCTCACAGCCAATGAGCTGTTACAACTTTTCAAACAAACAAGCAAACCAGAAGTTGGTACCAAGTCACGGATGTAACTACCTTATCAGTGAGTCTCTGGGGAAAAAAAGCCTCTACGAACCTATGTGGGTCCCACAGACCTCCTCCCTGGAGAAGCGGATTCTACCAAGGGAGAGCTGTGAAAGCAGAAGGGTTTTCTCAAGGAGTGTGCCTCTGGTTCTACCATGCAGCTACCTGCCAGAACAGAAACTTCCAGAGACAAAGTCCTAGAAACAGCACAGGCTGTGGAGACAGACTGCCCAAGCAAGGCTAGGCCTGAGCAGCCTCACACTGGGGCTCCCTGGAGAGCTGGGAGAGCGGCAGTCACAGAAGTGATCAGTAGATCACAGGCAGGGCCTTCTCTTCCCCTCACGCTGCCACGTCAACCCCTCCCTATCACACCAATCAAAACTGCTGCTCACAACTTGAAGATGGCTTTGACTGAGCTCCTGAAGCGGTTACGCGTCTGCAGAGTAGATTTTCTTCATGGATAATGCTTGAAAATGAGGAAGTTAAGTGGCCCGAGAGAACCTGGGACCCATTAACCAACTAGTCAGTCAGAGCGTCCATTAAAAGAGAAAAATGGCTGGATAGCTGAAAAGCATCCTTGGGCAGCTGTTCAAAGATTCCATTATGAGTTATCAAGGAGGTTCCCTGGGGCACACGCCAACCCAAGTAGGGAGCAGCTATGGCCAAAGGACAGGAAGGTAGGGCCAGAAGCGGAAGTCTGGAGGTCCTCTTCACTTCCTGAACCTTTTGTATGAGGACTAAGACGACCAATGCCAAGACTCGACTCCTTTGTGTGAGGGGCAGGTGCCACCACAGCACCTGCACAGAAGACACGCAGCATAGCCTGGCTTCGGGAGCACTTGGGATACACTGGGGCGACAGGGTCAAAAACTGAGATCTATACACAATCGAGTGTAATGAGCAAATCTGACAGATGGAGGCAAACGCTGTGGATGTGGAGACTGGTAAAAGGTTTCAGTTTAAAAGGTGAGAATAGGCTGGGCATGTGAACTAGGTTTGAGAAATTAAACTAAGAGGAAGTGGTGTCAGCTAGGCCAAACTGGTTCCCATAGCTTGGCAGTTTCCAGACTTGGATACTGTAAACCAATAAAACAATGAAGGGGGGGTAGGGAGAAGGGAAAGAAGGCGATGAGAAAGAGAGGAGAGGAAAAGGAAAGAGAGAGAAAAGAGAGAGAGAGGAAGAAGAAGAAGAGGAGGAGGAGGAAGAGGAAGAGGGAAAGAGAGAGAAAGAGGAGAAAGGAAGGTTGGATGAGAAAGAAAGAAAAAGGAAGGAAGGAAGGAAGGAAGGAAGGAAGGAAGGAAGAAAGAAAGAAAGAAAGAAAGAAAGAAAGAAAGAAAGAAAGAAAGAAAGAAAGAGAAAGTAAATCCCAAAAGTTGGGTTTCTTACCCTGGGTCACCTACTTTTCTGTGGTAAAACAAGAAATAAAAAAAAAAGTGCCTCTATTATTTCATCACCACTATATGAACACAGTCAGTGTTTCTGTTCTATTTGTATACATGTGTAGGTGTGTGTCTGTAAGTGTGTCTGTGTGTGTGTCTGTGTGTGTGCATGTGTGTGTGTGTGCATGTGTGTGTGTGAGCTGGGTGTAATCACCCGGCGATGAGCACCCACATAAGGATCAACAAAATCTACTGAACCAAAAGTTGCAAGGCAGCTACATACAAAAGCGCCCAGACGTGTCACTGCCATCATGCTACACAGCTCAGCTACATACAAAAGCGCCCAGATGTGTCACTTCCATTACTCTACACAGCTCAGCTACATACAAAAGTGCCCAGACGTGTCACTGCCATCACTCTACACAGCTCGGCTACATACAAAAGTGCCCAGACGTGTCACTTTTATCACTCTACACAGCTCAGCTACATACAAAAGTGCCCAGACGTGTCACTGCCATCACTCTACACAGCTCAGCTAAGTCCCTGAAAATTTAGAAGCTTGGGGGATAGACTTACTCTGAAACTCTGAGACTTGGTGGAAAGGCAACTTAAGTACATTAGACACCCAGAGTGTCCATTTTATCATCTGTGAAATGGGTATAATATTGTCCCTGTCCCCAAAGAATCTGTTAGATGATTCAGGATTAGCTCCCAACTGACCCCCAGGTAGGTGCTAAATGAAAGTGGGTATCTGGCTATCTTGGTCCCCTCCCTCTTTCAGTACATTTCACCCACACCTGTCTTCACAATGGCCTCCAATTCCTCTGCATAGTGAGGTTCTCTGTCCCAGAAAATCTTCCCCTACACCTGAACTGCCCTGAACCTGAAATTAGTCACCCCACATCCTCCCACGTCAAGATCCAGATCCGTCCTGGCAGGACTGTCTGTACATCTGGGCCCAGATACATGGCATAAAAACACCCTGGCCCACGACAGTACTTTCACTCTCCAGCCAACAAGAGCAGAAAATGAAGAAATACTCCAGCATGCCTTCCTAGACTTATAAGATCAGGCTTTATTCTGAACATGACCTACGGCTATATTTTTATATTAAAATGTGATTTGGGGGGATAGAAAGATACCTCGATCAATAAAGCATTTGCTAAGACATGAGCCCAATCTCCAGAACCCATGTTTCTAAGAGCCAGATGTGGTAGTGGGACTTAGAATCCCAGTGCTGGGAAAGCAGAGCCAGGTGTGGTAAGTGGGACTTAGAATCCCAGTGCTGGGAAAGCAGAGCCAGATGTGGTAGTGGGACTTAGAATCCCAGTGCTAGGAAAGGTGTGGTAAGTGGGACTTAGAATCCCAATGCTAGGAAAGCAGAGACAGGAGTAGTGTGGATCCCTGGGGCTCATGGCCCAGACAGCTCAGCCAATGGGGCAAGTTCCAATTCCCTAAGAGATGCTCTCTCCAAAACCAAAGTGGATGATGCTGAGAAATGGCACCTGAGGTTGACCTCTGACCTCCACACACATGCACAAGCACAAACATGCATATACCTACACACGCACACATACATGCACACACTTACTTACACACATATACAAGTAGAATAAACACAGCATTCATACAGTGGTGATGAAATAATAGAGGCACATTGTTTCATTGTCTTGTTTCACCACAGAAAAGTAAGTGACCCAAGGTAAGAAACCCAACTTTTGGGATTTCTTTTTTTTTTTTTCCATTATTTTATTGGTATCCAAGTCTGGAAACTGCCAAGCTATGAAAATCAGTTTGGCCTAGCTGACTCCACTTCCTCCTGGTTTAATGTCTCAAACCCAGTTCACATGCCCAGCCTACCCTCACCAAAGTCTCCACATCCACACCCTGGTTTGCCTCCAGTCTACACTGACAGCCTAGGCCATGCTCTTGTCACCCCCAGAGACTCCGAGGGCAGGCCGATCCCAGTCTCTCTGAACAGAGCGCCCATCGAGGCAGAGGCTTCAGCGTAGAGACTCAGCTCATCTCCAAAATGTTCATCACCAACCACAGAGCGGCGGCGGGGGTGGGGGTGGGGGAGGGAGAGTTTGGAAAGCCAAGCCTTGTCCACATACCAGCAAGTCACTAAGCTTCTGAGTTCTGCTCTTCCACTAGGCCTAGCTGTGCTCAGGGGAGTCCCTTCCTCCTAGCGACCTTGAGGGTGTGCCAAGAAAACGAGGTGGGCAAAGATTTCCACAGGTCTGGGACGTGGGACACAGTAAGTGCCAACCAGTAAGGAACACTGAATAAAAGGAGTGTTCACAGGAGGGCATGTCCTCTTTCCACCTCCACTGCCCCCTCTGCTTCCAGTAAAATGAGTAGATACAACATCCAAGATGTAGTACACACACACTCAGGCCCACGCCTGAACTCAGCCCAGGCCAGTCTGGGATTAATTCCATTTTAGCATGCACTGTACAGCACCTGAAAATCTGTGTGCAGTTTCTCTTGAGAAACTCCCAGTTACTTAGGAACCACACCCACTGCGTTGCCTTACAAGTGAGGGAACAATAAGACATTGTAAAACGCCAGTGACATCCCAGACTGCTTTAAAGTAGCTTAGCAGATGGGGCGAATACTTCATATCCAATGCTGAATTTTTGGACCAAAGGCTAATAATATTTATATGTGTGCATGTTGCATGTTCGTTCTCTCTCTCTCTCTCTCTCTCTCTCTCTCTCTCTCACACACACACACACACACACACACACACACACACACAAATATATATGCAACCTAAAAATCTCAGGCTGTACAAGAGGACGATAACTAGAAATCAAATCCCACAGACTTTAAACTATTGCCCTTGAGGTCTGGTCTTCCTCCCCCCAGATAATTCTAACACCCTGTCAGTTTATGATTTCCACCAAGCCCCACCTCCATCTCATTACTGATCTGACCACATCTACTTCTGGCTGAGTCTTTACCACATCTATCTAATCTGTCTTAACAGTACCACTTGCATGTGGTCCTTTTACGCTGTTCTGTTTCCTCATGTAGTGGCTTCTGATCCACTAAACGTCCTCTCAATGGTAGATGGTGTCCTGTGCACACATACAGTTCAAGTCTAAAGAGAATTTCATTTATTTCCATCCTCCAGCTCTCCCATGAAATTTAAACAGAAAAGGGAGTCATCAGTCTGGCTCCTTTAAAAATATATGGGTTTTTTTTTCTTTTTTTTTCCAAGCCAAGGTTCTAAGCCTCCCTGGTCTCTGCAAAACCTCTTTCATGTATGGTGGCCAAAAAGGCCCCCAACCTCAGGAGCCTTTCAGAAGCAGCTGTTGAGCCTCTAAAATCCAGCGCAGACCAACACAGGGAAGAGCATCACCAATCACTGCCTCCTCACCATGACCTCACACAGTGGGCATGCCCTCCTCCATCCAAAGTTCAGGATGGGAAAAGGACCTTGGATGAAGACGAAAACATACTGAGATGAGCCGTGGCAAAGAGCTGCAGAAACACACTGCACGGTGACTTCTCAGCACGCACTCAGAGCTAGTTATGAAACCTTGCCCCCAGAAGAGGTCCAGATGTGAGACAGAACACCCAGTCCTGTGCTCCAAACGCAGGAGGAGAGGATTTTCTATCCGGCAGGAAAGAGCTATACCTCACTATGTAGCCAGGGCAACTGGGAACTTACTCTGTAGACTTAGTCTGAAACTCAGAGATCCCCAGATCTCTGCCTCAAAAAGTGCTAAGATTAAAGGCATACACCACCATTGCAAATGTATTTTTCAAAGTTCATTAAGAGCCAGGCATGGTGGCATGCCTATAGCCCCTGCTCTTAGGAGGCTGAGGCACTGAAGCAGGAGAAATAAGAGTTCAAGGACAGCCTGAACTATCATTGGCAATACCCTGTCTCTAGCATGAAGAACTGAGTACAGATACTCACAGGAATACCCCAACAACCCAGGTTATTGCTAAGGCTATGTGCTGCTCTCCACAAACCAATGGTGAGGCCCTATTGCTGAAGACACTACATAACTCATTGAACATGGAGAAGTCAAGTTGGTAGCTACCTAGAGCTTTTACCCCCACTGACTAGTGTCCATGTACTGGAAGGAAGTCTGCACTACCAGAGAAGAAAAGCAAACACCAATCCAGCTACAAACCCTTCAATGTACAGTGGTGTCCTGCCTGCAAGATATCTAGGTCTTTGATTCAATTCCTTTAGTCCTCCTGTCTATTTTTATGCAGATACCACACTGTTTTCATTACTGTAGCTCTACAGTAGAGGACTGATCTCCAAAATATACAAAGAACTGAAGAAATTGGTCATCAAAAGAACAAATAATCCAAGAAAAAAATGGGGTACAAACCTAAACAGAGAACTCTCAACAGAGGAATCTAAAATGGCTGAAAGGCACTTAAGAAAATGTTCAACATCCTTAGTCATCAGAGAAATGCAAAGCAAAACACTGAAACTCCATCTTACACCTATAAGAATAGCCAAGATCTAAAACACTGATGACAACTTATGCTGGAGAGGTTGTGGGGAAAAGAGAACACTCCTGTATTGCTGGTGGGAGTGCAAGCTGGTACAGCCCCTTTGGATATAAGTATGGCAATTTCTCAGAAAATTAGGAAACAACCTTCCTCAAGACCCAGCAGTAACACTTTTGGGTATATATCCAAAGGATGCTCAATCATACCTCAAGGACATGTGCTCACTATGTTCACAGCAGCACTATTTGTTATAGCCAGAACCTGGAAACAACCTAAATGCCCTTCAACCAAAGAATGGATAAGGAAAAGGTAGTACATTTACACAATGGAGTACTCCACAGTGGAAAAAAATAATGACATCTTGAAATCTGTGGGCAAATGGATGGATCTAGAAAACATGATATCGAGTGAGGTAACCCAGACCCAGAAAGACAAATATCATATGTACTCACTCATAAGTGGCTTTTAGACATAAAGCAAAGAAAAACCAGCCTACAATTCACAATCCCAGAGAACCTAGACAACAATGAAGACCCTAAGATGAATCTAATCTACATGGGAAGTAGAAAAAGACAAGATTTCCTGAGTAAATTGGGATCATGGGGATCATGGGAAAGGGTAGAAGGAGGAGGGGGGAGGAAAGGAGGGGAGTAGAAAAAATATATAGTTCAATAAAAACAGTTAAAAAAGAAAAATAAATAGTTTTAAAATGGAAAAGAGGAACTTAAATTACTTGTATTTTTAAAGGTTTAATAACCATTTAAGTCTCAAAAACAAGCATGAATAAACCACAATATAGTTATATGTTTAACAGGACCAAGAAGCCAGTGATTAGTTGGACAGTGGTGGCGTACACCTTTAATCCCAGCACTCAGGAGGCAGAAACAGGCGGATCTCTGTGAGTTCAAGGCCAGCCTGGTCTACAAGAGCTAGTTCCAGGACAGGCCCCAAAGCTACAGAGAAACCCTGTCTCAAAAAGAAAAAAACAAAACAAAACAAAAAACAGTCAGTGGTTAATTCTAGGTTGCATGCTGAACACAGACTTCTGGCTTCTAGAAAAGAAGTCTCACTGGCCATGTCTGAAGGACGAGTGGGAAGCTTTCCAGCGAGACTGCAAACAAGCACAGCCTGAGTTTCAGAGGCAGAGAGCAAACACGCTCCCTAAGGCTGCATGGAGGGCACAGACTGGAAGGCAGCATCTCTTCCCAGTCAAGCTGGCCAGCATCACTTTTGAAAACCCAGGAAGAAACAAAAGAGCCCGAGGCAGGACCTCTACCTCCACAGTATGCAAGTTCGCACCTACCTACCCACACAGCACCAAGGCTGGGTGCTGGAGCCCTGTCTGCAAAGTTCAGAGAGGAGGCCAGGTTACTGCCGCCAACACGGCCTCAGGAAGTGAGGCATGGGTGGTAAGTCAGTTAGGGAAGGACTCAGGATGCATGTGACCACTTTCAGCGCAACTCTGGAGTTAGCAGTGGAGTTTGAGTAAATCCACGTAGAAGGGGAGCACTCAAAAGAATAATAAAAAGGATAACAGAGTCATGTGCTATGTCTTTACATGTCAGCCCACAGTGGGCCACATACGCCATAGTGAGTCCATAAAAGTATACTGTCTGGTGATGTGCTATTTACCGAATAACAAAATTACCTAAAACATGCTCTTCAGACCATATCCCTGTGGTTGAATATTTCCTTCAAAAATACAAGTGCTTAATAACGCACGCACACACACATACACACCCTTTCTGTCCTTGTAACTGGCCCCACACTGTCCTTGTCATTTCTCGCTCACAGACATGTTTTGGCAGCTGCTGGTGTCAGGCTCCCAGATGAAGCTTAATGAGTCCTCTCATCTGATTAGCAGGGAGGACCGATCCCCAGAGTGTCCATGGCCAACAATTCTGCAGATCCAACGAGCAGCTGGAGGGAAAAGACCCCTGGAGGGAGCGTTCCCCAGATGGACCAGTGAGTTCAACTGCCCACTCCCAACTGTGGACATTTTACCACCCACCCAGCATTCCTTAGATCTGAACATCACTATCGCCAAAACCTGTTTTCAAAAAATTAAATATTTGTATTCTCTAAAGACCTTCTATACACTAACTAATTTAACAGTTAAAGATCCTTCAACACTGCCATTATGTTCATGATTTCTCCTGTCTTTTTATGCGGGATGATAAGGCATCTGTTGGTTAATGAACCTGTTGCCCTTAACAGTGTGGCCTGTTTAATCTATCTTAGTGTGCAATGCCATGTAAAAGCTGAACCGATACCATCAAGTCCCCTTGCAGAACGGATTTTCTCTCCCTAACTCTGCACTCTATTTCTCTATCTCTTGCTCTTCACTTCATCTCCTATCAGAACAGACGGGTGACACTTTTTTCTGTGTAAGTGTTAGCAACGTTTTGGTTGACATTTAGTCTTATAGCTGATCTCTATATATACATATACACATCAAATATGTACAGCTATAGATACAGGCATAGATATCCTCTTTTACTTCCCTCCGACATTCTAGTTATTGCTGTACTTCCTTCCTGGAGTCATCTGTGCAGCTTCACCAGTCAATTTCTTTCCCTTTAAACTAGGCCAGAATAAGCTTTTGAGTGTTTAACGTTTTTTAATAATGATATTTAAATAGAACGGTTTGGCTTTTTTGTTACTAAGTTTCTCCCATTCGGTCAGTAAACTATGTGAGCCTCCTTCCAGTGGACTTAGGACTCACAGCAGCTTCCACTGACCTGCCGTAACTTTTTACATGTGGGCCATGCTAGTCTCATAAGGCATGTTTCTAATTTGTCGCCTGATTTGAAATTGCTCTAATCTTTTTCCTTCACAAAGACCTCCTTTTCTTCTTAAGACAAGGCTCTCTCTTGTAATGATCCTTGTAAGTCTTTGAAGATCAATGAGACTGTTCCAAAATCAAGAGGAGAAATAATTAGTCACCAAAGGGCACAGATGGCTTGGGCAGGTAAATTTCATTCCCCGTGGCTTCATCTGGCTCTTACCCTGATTCGTTATCTTCAAAGTTACAGTCACCTCTCCACACTGCCCCCTCCATTGGTTCTTCTAGAAGACTTACTGGAAACCCTGCTGTGTGGCTGACATGCCAACCAGTGAATCAGGTATCAGAGAGTACCAGTAAGACACAGATATCAAAGAATCCAAGGGACCCCACGTGCCCCATGGAACCTATCTCTGTTCAGGATTTGTTGCTGAATCACAGTACTTATGGGCGCTTTCAAGGGATGCTGATACTGTCCCATCTATTCTGCATGTTGTTTCCAATTCGGGGCGGAGAGAGGATGGTGTGCGCGTGCTGCATATACATAAGCGTGCTGGTGAACCCATGCGCACATATGCAGAGGCCAAATCAAGATGTCAGATGTCTTCCTCTGCCATTTCCCACATACTGTCTTGAGAGAGGGTCTCCCACTGAACTAAGCTCACCATCTAAGAAAGACTGGACAGCCAGCAAGCACTTGAGAGATGTTTGTTTGTTTCTGCCGCCCCCACCCCCACCCTAACACACAATGCTGGAGTGATGGGCATATGCAACCATACCCTGATTTTTCTGTAGATGCTTGGAATTTGAACTCAGGTCTATGTGAGAGCAAGCACTCTTTCCCACCAAACCATCTCTCTAGTCTCTATGCTCCAAAGTTTTATTATCTCTTTGATTGCTCTGATATGCTTTTAAAAAAAAAAGATGAACAACTTCATTATGTTTTCAACATCCATTAGCTTTTCTTGCAGGATCTTTATCAATGCTTTGGGTAACAAAAGAATTTTAGGCAAGCTAAATCTTTAGGATTACATCATTGTTGTCCTGCCTAGGTTCCACCCGTGTTTACAGCTTCCTTTTAACATTTACCAGATTGGTTTCATCTTTCATTGATGCGATCGCTCTTCCAGTTTTATCTCTTTGAAGGTGGTTACTAGCTTTTCTAGTACGCCTTCCCTGGGCTCAGGGAGCAGGGCTCACTGGCCAGTATCATGACTTCTAACCATGCTTACAAGGATGTTTTTATAAATCTGCTTTTGAAACACTGTATTCATTTCTGTTCTGCTTTTTCTTAGCATCAACCATTTTTTATGACCTTGGCGCTAATGAAATGAATACTCTACATTGTTAATCACTCTTCCATTTTCCTGTAAACTCTTTCATTTTATTTTTATAATGAAAAACAAGTTAAATTTAGAACTTTCCAAACCAAATGAGAGGTTTCGACCAACCATGGAACTTACAAGTGTGACTGGGGTTCACTTTTCAGCCATTTCCAATTCGTTAAAGAGAACACTGCTCTGATTCAAGGCAAAGTCTGATGGAAAATGCTTCAGTGGCATCATCAAAGACACACACTCCTGGTCCCCCCACTAACCTTGCTGGACCCCGCAATAATGAGCAGGGAGGGATTTCTAATGCTGTGAAATTAAACACCCTTTCTACTTTCATTTCTTCATGCCAACACACACACAAGTACCCCACTGCCACCTGGAAACTGGCACCTTGGGTTTACAAGTCTTCTAAATCAAGCTATTCATAAATTCTACTTGCCTCCAGCTCCAGAATAAGCCCAGTGGCCGCCCTCCCTCTTTGTGGCCACTGTCCAGGACAGAGACAGCCTCGTCGGCACAGTGCACTGTTTGTCAGAAATCAGTTGGACTTAGGCACCAGAGAATTCACCCAATTTATCACCATCCCTTGATGGCACGATGAGTCACTAAAATTAAAGTCTGGTTCTCGTTCTCAGTTCTCTGGAAGACCTTAAGAGCAAGGGTTTAAAGTCCTGAGGTCCATTCTGATCTACCCACGACGCTTAATGCTTTATAAGCTAGAAGCAATAGTAGCATGCGAAGCACCACCGCCCACAAGTCCTCCTTGGCTTGGAGGATAAAGACAGGGACAAGAGTTCTTTCTGCAGATGACATGAAAATGTTATCTGATACAGTAAATACCACCAACCATCAACTCAGAAACAAGCAGCTCTCCTGCCGGGGAACCATACCCACAGATGTTCAGAGGAGAAAAGAAATTCTTTTGAAAACTTAAACTTTTCTTGTTATTTGTAACATTGTCTTCAGGATTCTGTTTTTGTCTAGAAAATCTGTTTCCGGGTCTTTTGAGCAGTGGTCACTTATCTGTGATACTGACCACTGTTTAAGGCGCATATGACAGAAAAGAAATTCCTGGGGCTGGTGAGACAGTTTGGTATATAAAGAAATTTGACACCAAGTCTGCCAACCTGAGTTCTGATTCCAGACACCCAGATGGTGGAACAAGAGAACCAATTCCTTTAAAGTTGTATACACACACACACACACACACACACACACACGGGGGGGGGGGAGAAACGTAAAAACAATTTTTTGAAAGAAATTCCTCTTTGTTGATATTCCAGCCAAATATTTTCATAAAAGAGAAAGAAAATTCTTTCCATCATTAACATATTCAACACCGCAGAAACTTGTTTATGTCGCTTTTGTTTCTGTTAATAAACCAAGCCTCTGCCAATGACGACTCAAATGCCCCTGACGCTGAGTGTCTACCCAGGAGAAAGGCCGACCACCTGCTTCAACCTTCCAAAACAGAGCCGGTGTCCTGGGGCAGAGTCGGTGGGACTTCTCCCGCTCTAACGGCCCCTCCAGCAGGCCACGCTCTCCAGCATGACTAGGGGTGGGAGGGAGTGCGGACAACACTATCCACTCGTGGACCATCCACTCACATCTTCCAACAAACGTGGGATGAGCAGGCACCACAGCCTGTGGTTAAGAGCACAGGTCAGGGCTGTGCAGACCTGCATGCCAATTCTGAAACCACCTTTCCTGGCTAAAAGCTGAGGACAGTGACCCCCACATTTTTAAAATTCTTTCTTTTATTTTCTGAGATTATAATGACATCATTTATCCATTCCTTTTTCTCTCTCCAAACCCTCTCATATAACCCTACTTGCTCTCTTTCAAATTCCTGGCCTCTTTTTTCATTAATTACTATTATATACATGTATGTATGCATATATACATATGTATTCCTAAGTTTATGAATACAGCCTGAGTGGTCGGTATAATGTTACTTGCACATATGTTTTCAGGGTTCTCCGTTTGGTATTGGGTAATAACCAGTTGGTGATGGGCAGTGGTGGCGCACGCCTTTAATTCCAGCACTCAGGAGGCAGAGGCAGGTGGATCTCTGAGTTCAATGCCAGCCTAATCTACAGAGTGAGTTCCGGGACAGGCTCCCGCTCTCAGCATTAGTTGGTGTGGTTCTTTGTCTACAGCTGAGGCCTCGGGGAGTGTCCTCACGCACTTTAGCATGTCTATTGACGTCCTTGGTCCTCACGCACTTTAGCATGTCTAGTGACGTCCTTGTTCAGCTCATGTTTAGGGACTCCTGTCATGAGACTTCATGAATGTGGCTTCTGACATTCCTAGGAGACAAAGCCTCACAGCAAACTCCCCAATCTTCTGGCTCTTTGACTCTTTCTGCAATGTTTACAATGCTCCCTGAGCCTTAAGTACGGGACTTGTTTGTAGATGCATCTATTGGGACTGGCCTCCATAACTCTGCATTTTGATTGGTTATGGTTTTATGTCATGGTCTCCATCTGTTTCAAAGTTTTCTCAATCAGGTTGGAACTACACGTACCTGTGGGTAGAAGGACAAATACTTACATGTAGTTAGGGATTATGCTGACTACTTGGTTTGGTAAAGTGGTGGCTGTAGGTTCTCCTCCAAGATCCTGGCTTCCTGGCCAGAGTAGTTCGCTAAGTTTCCAAAATCAAGCATGATTTTCCTCTTGTCGAGTGGATCTTGAATCCAATCAGAAAGCGGTTGATTTTTGCCAAGATATATGTGCCAATACTGTGCCCTGAGGGTTATTGTGCCCCATGCTGGCCATTGTTGTGGTTCATAGGCATCACAGTTGGGTAGGACTGTTGGTCGCTCTCTTCCTTTGGAAGTGTGCACAGAACCTTCTGGTGTCATGAAAGTTAGTCCTCAGGGAGGAGACTTTCAGTTGACATCGCTTTGTATTTGGCTTATCTATAAGATGGCAGAACACAACACCACACCACTTACCTGCATAAATGTCATATACCAAAAAGATGTTGGTACAGCTGTTTCGAAAGAAAGAGCAGATAGATAAGAGCTGGGATAAAGGCAGGTGAGAGCAGCTTTGACTCTGTAACAGCTGAGACTAGACGGGCGTAAGGGCCGCAGCAGAAGAGGTGGCCGGGATGAACTTGGCTGTGAGCATCTGGGTGCTGTCACTCTCGTCCAGTTCCGAATGCCCAGGTGGAATGCACTGCTGTTTAAAATATCTTTCCAAGGATAACACTAAAATATGGCACTGAAATATTACATGTGAACACAGAAAGACAGGGGAATGAGGCCAAATGAGTAAGAGTGAAGTGAGTATCACTGAAAAAAGAGTACAATTTCCTATTTTCTTGGTAGGTAAAAAGCCAAGCATTAAGAAACTCAAAAGAAAAAGGTGTTTCCAAATAGCTGCAACCACAACACCATGGGCTTAGGAGACAAGGGGGAGCTGCCTTCGATGAGCCAAGCAACACAAGTATGATTGACAGAAACTTCTGAAAACCCCTGAATATCAACGATGGGGCCAATGAGAGCAGGTGACCTGCCCAAGTGGCTCACAGCAGAACTGATGAAACACAATATAAGAAAGCAAGAAAGATAAGCTACAACCAGCGGCAGTCATGAACTCTGCATTCTGCCTGAATGTACATGTGTATTTACTCATGAATCCACCAACATTCCGAGATCCCACAGTAGTTTCTTAGGGGTAGGGAGAGAAATGTGAAGGGAAGATTTTAATGTTGCGTTGTTGCTCTTCGATATTGTCTGGATCCTGAGTACAGGTATTCTGGTGTTTTTAATGGAACATAACAGCTATATGCATATATCATATGTACATATATACATATAATTGGACATGATATTTATATACATATATATATAACATAGGTGTTATATATATATATATTCCAGCATATCCCATCTGACAGAGCACACCTTCAGTGACTGAAGCTACTCCTACTTTCCTCAGCATCACAGAAGAAACAAGAAACATTATACAAATGTTTAACAAAGTCCCAGGCCTTGAGGAGTTCACAATGTGGTAAGATTAGGGGTTAGTCAGGACAGGTAATAAATAAGAAAGGTATATACAGTGTGCCCTCGGTATCCACCTGCAGGGTCAAGCAACTCCTGATCAAAAGTCTGTGGAAATGGGCTAGGACACGAGTTCATATACTAAGCACCCACCTAAAAAGCCAGGCATGGCTGCACATGTCAATAACCCCAAGACCTGGGATGCAAAGAAAGGATGTCCTGAGTTCACTGACCAGCCATCCTAGCCAAAACAGCCAGTATCTGGTTCAGTAAGAGACCCTGTCTCAAGGCACTAAGACAGAGAGCAATGGAGGAAAATACAGTGGCCTGCTCTGGCACATATGCACTCACACCCACACTCTTTTATGCATCACACATGGGTACAAAACACACACAAACTTAAATAACTGAAAAAAAATGCATCTCTTCTGAATATATACAGACTTCCTGTCATTATTCCTTTATTGATTTAGTATAATAATAATAATCACTCATACAGCGTTTTAAGTATTATAAATAACAAAATACATAGGCTATGCATAAGTTGTTTCCAAATACTATTTTTATATAGTGTTTATATATAAAAGATGTGAGCATCCATGGTATCAAAGTGGGGTTCTAGAATCAGTCCCTAAGGATACCAAGCAAAGAAAGGACACACACACACACTTTTGACCAAAGAAGACTAGTGTCCGATAGCCACATAAATTAAGTCAAATCTCAGAAAGACAAAGCTTTAGAAGTCTTAAAACACCAATACACATATTATCTAGGAAGCTAAAGGAGCAAGCTAGGGTATGAGCTGTCATCTGTGGAACCTGGTTAACCATGTCCAATGGTCCAGAATCCATGCTTGCCACAGTACTGAGACTTCTGTGCAGCACTGTTCCCACCCACGTCCAAGCTCCAAGCATTCCACTCGTGCTAAGAAATGCCTGCGAGGCACCAATGGCAGAAAGAGCTGCTGTCCTTCATGCCTGAGATCATAAAAAGATCAGCAAACTCACATCCACCCACAGATCCCTTCGTTCTTCATGGGCATATAGCAAGCACTGCATGGCTTTGTACTCTTGAGCACAACACATACCTGTGTGTGCAGGACTGATGTCACACTACTGGACATATGAAAGAGGCTTTAGAAGAATGATCTCATTACCCAAAGACAAAAAAGGACAAGGAGAGCTGGAAGCTTGGGAAACCATAGCTCCTCAGTAGAGAGGGCTTTCCAAGACTGGAACAAATGTGCCTGGATGGAAGCCCCACAATCCCCTTTGGGAACCTGCTTCCTTCATCCTGCAAGTCCAAGCATCAAAGAGGGCAGGAGCCAACTAGTTATATGGCTCATCTGAAGAGAAGAGGAAGGAAAAAAACTTAAGGAAGTCTAGGGGCCAAACAAAGAAAAGGACATCTACAAGGCGAGGCATCTTAAAGGAACTCCAGGGTTATAAAGCAACAAAGAACAGAACTTTAAAAGGACTTCAGGGTACCGTGGAAACGTCAAGAAACCACCTTGCTGTGAACACAGATAATTTCCTCACAACCTGCAGAACTGTCCCAAGCTGTCCAGGCTTTTGATACCCAGTGAAGGAACTGCAGAGAGGGAAAGGGAGTTGAGAAGGGCAAAGAGAAAAAGAAAGGCAAGAAAACACAGCAGCTAAAAATAAACACAGCTGAAGTATCCCGTAACTAGTATAGCTCCAAAACTCTAAGATGAGTCACAGCTCATCTTTTCGTTTTTATTTATACAAAATGATAAACATAAATACAGAACTCAGCAAATGAGCACCCTGCACCAAAAGCTGCAGCCCAGAAAGGGAGCTGTTCCACACAAGACAGCAAGGGCACCTTGGTTCACAGCATCCCATGATTTCCACCCATGTGTATGGTAAAGGTGAGGTTACTATGGCAAACCTGCATCTTCACAAAGATTGAGATCTATTGAAGTATTCACCATGAATATTGGTGAGTTCTTTAGAGACAGCTGGTGCCACTGTTGAATACTCTCAGGGCATTATCCATAAGATGAACAGATCTGAGGAGGGGAAGGACGTTGATGGGCAAACTCTGTGTTGGTTGTGTTAAATCACAAAATTCCTTGGCAGAGCAAACCCAGCAGCACTGTCCATGAAGGGTTCTGACAAAAGCTTGGGTTAGGATCCAGGCTTCAGTCCACACCATGGTGCCCTGGAGAACCATCAATCCCTTGGGATCCATGGAATGACAAGCAGCTACCTGGACTCTTTGGAAAAAGGTCAAGCGGTTTTCAAGTCAAGTGGTTGGCAAGATGAACATTTCATATACTGGACTTAGGCCACGAATCCTGGGGTCCCTTCATCTCCCCATGTAAATGGGCAAGTCTTTTTAAACAGTAACAGCACCTCACATAATTTCCCAGTCCTGAAATACTCCCAACTGCTTCAGAACTATCAGACTTAGACTGAATATCTCCCAGTTGTCGGGCACTTACTTACCATGAATGAAGCCCTTGTTTGAGTCTTAGCACTAAATAACCAGGGTGAGGTAGCCTGTAGTAGGAGGTTTCTGTCCTGCCCAGTCCCGCAATAAACACACAGAAACCATGTTATTTGCAATACTGTTTGGCCAATAGCTTAAGCGTATTTCTGGCTAACTCATACCTTAAATTAACCCATCTCCATTAATCTATGTATCGCCACAAAGCTGTGGCTTACCAGGTAAAGTTCCAGCATCTGTCTCGGGCAGGGCTACATGGCTTTCTCCCAGCATTCAGTTAAGTTTTCCCTGCCTAGTTCTACTGTACCCTATCACAGGCCAGGGCAGATTCTTTATTCATTAACCAAGAAAGGCAGCACATATACAGAAGGGCCTCCCACACCAGTGGCCCATGCCTGAAACCTCAGTACTTAAGAGCCAGAGGCAGGATGATCAAATGTTCAACGTTGTCCTCATCTGCATAGTTCAAGGCTGATTGTTAGAGGCCAGCCTGGGCTACATAAGACCCTTTGTTAATAAACCAAAACAGGAACAAACAAACAAAAAAAAACCCACAGTGGGGTAACACAAAATACTACCAACTTATGCTGGGAACTTTGGTTTCTGACAAGATTTAAGGCCAGGAACTGACCAATTTGCCATCTACTAGTCAAATGCCACCCCTTTCCTCCCTAACAGATGTTAAAATACATGATCTAGTAGGCTATCAAGGAAAACAAAGAAAAAAAAACAAAAACAAAAAACCAAACAAGACCTCACACCCCAGTAGGGAGCTCCAATGACAACCCTTTGAAGATGAAAAGCAACACGGTGTGTTTATTTGTATTTCTGTGCAGTTCCATCGACCTCGATAGGCACTGCTAGGCTAAGTGCAGCTACTCAGCTAGTTAAAACACAAATAAAACCCATCCTCAGGCCATGAAGCAGATCCTTCCAGGAGAAAAAGTTAATAGGCACATTGCTGCAAGGAGGGGAAATCGAAACTCTTCCCTGATCAGAGAAGAGGGCTGTGGTCTTAGCGAAAGCCAGTAGGAAAGAAAAAAGACCATCCACCTACCCACTGGTCCTGGCATCCACCTTTCAGAATATCTAAAACCTCACACACTTAATCCCACCACGTGATCACCCAGGTTCCAGGAAACAGAACATCAGACAAAGTGATGTAGGGCTAAAGCGATCTGAGGCGCTCCAGCAGGATACATTAAAAAAACAGTAACAGCACAATCAATGTTTCACCTCCTTGAGGCAAACAATAAGACAAAGGAAAAGAAAACATGCGCCAAGGTAGCTCAGAAACCTGAACAACAACATCCTCTGAACTGTTCTTGGAATTGCAGTGGCCTGCCAGCCTCTTAAAGACCCCTTAACACACACTCAGACCCCAGGTTTCCTCTACAGACTATCAGGAGTTGAAAATGCAAAGCCCTGGCTTCTATAACCACTTTGCAGGAAAAGATGTGGGTGTGGGATGTGAGACCAAGGTACCTGGTCCAATTGGGAACAACCCAGCCCTCTTTCCCATGACAAGTGGTTGGTTCAAAACACAATTCATGCTTAAAAGATGATGGTTAGTTGTGTGAGCCCATAGAAGTGGCTCTGCTCCATCTTAACATAAGGTCAGAGAGTTCGAGCCTATTATTGCTCCTTCGAGGTCAAACAAGATGTTTTGGCCTAAGATAAAGGTGCTGTATGTTTTCCCTAGATAACAGGATGCTTGGGCCAAGGTGTAGCTACCGGATATTTTGCTCCTCAATGTTTTGAACTCTTGTTTGCTTCTCATATCATAATAAAGTCTTTTTGCCCTCCCCTTTGGCTGGGGTATAAAAGGACTTCTGGAGGCTGCAGAATCCACTGACAGTCTCCCAAATCTATCCTATGTCTATTTCTTTTGTGTCTCTGTTGTTTCGACTTTCTCAATTCACACACCTCCCACCAAGTATGGAGGAATTACAAGAAAATGCTTCAACCCACCTAAAGGCCCTAGAGTAATCCAAAGCCACAGCCAACTTCTGCCAAGAAACATTGGACTGTCTCCACTCTATCCCAACTATAGCTCACTATGACTAGTTCATTGATTTGAGTTCCATGTTATACGTTCACAGGCATATTCATTAACCATTGCTGACAGGAAGAAATACATACAATTTCTGTGAACTCAAGACTCAACGCATGCAATCCACTACAACAGGGAGATGTGATAATTAGTGTCCACTGGTCATAAGCAGTAAACACACACAAGCGCTATCTTGGGTATTAGCAGGGGACAGGCCATTGCTATGTGAATTAAATGTGTAAATCCAGACAGATCTTCATGTCTGAGATGCCCTGGAACTGAGACTGCTCTAACAGGCTCCAAATAACTTGCACCTGCTTATAGCTGCCTAATTCATTTTTGCCTCCCTCTCTCCTTCTTCATCACCCTCCCCCATTACTCTAGACAAACAACACAGGGCCTCAGACCTGGTTAAAAAAAAAAAAAAAACAAAACCACAGCCACCACAGGAGTCTAGTCCTTCACTGGAAGCGGAGCAAACCCAGACATTTAAATGGAGACTCAGAAGAGTGAGGATGTCTTGGGCGGGGGGTGGGGGGGTGGGGGTGAGCTGGTCAGTGGGTTGGGAAGATGCTTAGGACATGCGACTTCTTGGAAGGGAGGGTTCCCTGGCATCTCCGATGCTCTCAGAATGCATCTCAGAATGCTCTCGACTTCCCCCGACAAACACTTCTAGAAATATTTGGGGAAAACTGATATAAATTTGGCATGTGAATGACACAAACACGGAGCAAGAAATCTTCAGTAAAGAAAGTTCAGTGAGCATCAGCTGCCCAGAAATAAACATCAGGGGTTAAGGGTGGGCAGAGCTGAGGAGGGGCTGCTGACAGCTGTGGCCGGCGGGCAGAAGCAGAGGGGAAGGGCTCCAAGCTGGAATTCGGAGCGTGCCCACATCAGCAGAAAAGTTCCTGGGAACAGCACTCTGCCTGGGAGGAACCCTGCGGGTCACAGGATGCATGCGCTCTGGGATGCAGGGACCAACGGCCGTTAGGGGAAGCCCAGGGTCCTCTGTTCCCGGCTGCCCGCAGGTTAAGGCGTCGGCGACAGACGGCAGAAGTAAAAGATCTGCTCCCAGGATGAGTGAGTGATTCCCACGTCCAGTCCCACTAGAGCTCACTATTCCCAAACCATACACAGTCCCAGGAAGGAGAAGAAGGAAGCTGGGATACAGATGCGGCGGCAGCGTAGATGGGAAACTGAGGCAGGAAAATGCACGTTAAAGGCTGCGGAAGTCTGGGAAGACCCGAAATCGGGGAAAAGTGTTCTCCTTCCCCTCCTCCGTTCCCAGTACACTGAGCCACACTCGAGCTACGCCCAATCCAGGCGGCCGCCGGGCTCCAGGGAGCGGGCGCCGCACAAAGCTCCGCCCGCGAACACACGACAACAGCACCCGGCGCGCCGGCCCACACAATAGCACACAGCGCGCGCCCCGCCGCGGCCCCTCGCGGGGTCCCGGCCAGCCAGGCGCCCGGGTCCGCCCTCCGCGCACACCCACGCCCGCAGCCCAGGCCCGCGCGCGGAGCACGGACGATCACGGCCAGCCCCCGCGCCCCGGGCCCAGTGAAGCGCGTCGCGAGCCCCTCACTCACCCGCAGTGCTGCTCAGCAGCAGGCACAGCGGCCCCAGCAGCCACATGGCGCGGCCGCCGCTCCGCTGCCCAGCGACGTCGCTGCCCCACGGCCTCGGTCAGACCCCGCCCCTCGGCTCCGGCCACGCCCTCTCGCCGACCTAGCCACGCCCCCGCCCTCCCAGGCCGGAGGGCTTAGCCAAGTTCTGCAAGCTCCCGGCTGAGAGTCGCCGCCTGCGCTCTACCCCTGGAGTCCTGGTTTCCAGGGTCTTACAGATCCATTTCTTGCTGCCCCAGGGGTCAGATTGCGAGGACCTCTTAAAACCCCTGCTTTGTGCTTGGCCCCGTTTCCCTGTCCTACATCCTAAGGGATGCGACAGACATCTTCTCCCCAGAGCCCAGGTAGATTCTTAACTGCCAAAGAGCTTTCAAGGAAAGAAAGAAATTCAGAGAGCCTGTTTGTAGGAGGAAACGGCTTTTTTTTTCTTTTTTCTTTTCTCTCTCTCTCTCTCTCTCTCTCTCTCTCTCTGTGTGTGTGTGTGTGTGTGTGTGTGTGTGTGTGTGTGTGTGTGTGTGTGTAATACAACCATTGCTTTTCAAACTCCAAGATGCATCAGGTAGGCTTTTGGGGACCCTGTTAAAAACTCACTCCAACTCAAGCCGAGTGATTCTGAGTCTGGTGCCTGGAGCCACGGGAGGAGCAAAGAAGAAATTTTATCCTGAGATCTAGGAACACTGAGGAGACCATCCCATGAGCTTCAGCGAGTTTGAAAGCTCCTAAAATTTTACACAGTTCCCATTGTTTGTGCATTATACACATTTTTTTAGGAAAGCAAAGTATAGGGCTCGAGCAATGACTCAGCAGTTAAGAACACTAGCTGCCTCTCCAGAGGACCTGAGTTGTGTTCCCAGCACCCACCTGGCAGCTCTAACTACAGCTGCAAGCTGTCCAGTAGCACCTTCTTCTGAGCTCTGGGGACACTTACACACACGGCATTCACTCACACCCCCACGCAGAGATACACATAAATAAAACGTAATGAGAATGAATCTCATTACAGAGGGAGAAAAACATTGTAAATAGGCCTTTGATAATGATATTGAGGCAAGTAAACAATTGCCCCTAGGCTGCTTGCTTGCCTCTGAACATTAAGAACATGGAAAGACAATGGCCCTACCCAAGGGCTGCCCTTGTTGGTGTCAACTTTGGGAAAGCTTTGCGCAGCTGCTGTGTTACAAACTTCCCCAGGGACAAGTTCATGTGGCAAAGAATAGGACAGGCCTCCAGGCAAAAGCTAGTCAGTTCAACACCCACACCCTGACAGCAGCAACTTAGAAACTGAGCTTCTCCAGTCAAGCCTTCAAATGAGTCCCCAGCCCGGTGGAAGCCATGACATTCTCCCTGAAGACCTTAAATCAATGTGCTCATCTAAGCTGCCTCCAAGTTACTAACCAGAAGACTCTGTGTGTTCATTGGGTTATTGTTGTAATGATAAATCTGCGGGCTTGCCCTGTCACCTGGGTACCCTATTCCTTTAAGAGGCAAACTCCTCCCACTCCCAATCTCCCCCTTTCTGATCTTGCCCACCTCCCATCTACCCAAACTGATTTCATATCTCCTATGTTTCTGAAGAGGTAGTCTCTGCCTCTCCCTTCCCCCTTTCTCTTTTTTCTCTTTCTACCCCACCGCCCCCATAACCCCTTACCCTTATATCCTTCCAAATACTCATTAAGCTCTATACCCAAGCCTCTCTGCAGCATATCAGTCTGTCTCCCACCCACCAGGGTACCTGCCAGGGTCGTGCCTCCATGAATCACAACATTGGTGCATGACTCGACCAGGCTCTCTCTGTGTTCCCTCCCACTCATGGGCGGTCAGGCTAAAGCACAGGGGAATCCTGGATCCGAACCTGCTACTCCTCACAGCACCGACTAAATGGTAAGGTTCCCATCTCCAAGTCAGCCTTCGCTGACATTATCTCTGGTAATTCCCCATGGCTGAGGACTGGGATCTCGTCTCATTTCTCATCTCGGACTGTAGTCCCTTGGGACACTCGGCTGGTCCCCACCCTCTGTGCTGGCAAGCCTTAGGGTGACTTGACCAATCTGCTCGATCTTTGCATTATTTTAGAGACGCCTAGAATATTTTGCTTTTGGATTTTTTCTCTTGTCCCTCCCTCAGCTCTGGGAAATGGCCTATGTACTCCTTAAATAACAACCTAAAGTGGCCACCTACCAGCAGACCCCCCAACATGAGAGTTTTCTAATTTCTATCACCTACAGGCAGATGGAAGTTTCTATCCAGCCATGCCATCTCATGCCCATCCACTTTTCCCTCTGCTGGGCTGCCTCCCACCGCAGCTAAGCCTGTTTGGGATGGGACCCCCCCCCAAATTCTGTCTCTGCCACTGCTACTGCCACCAGTCCACAGGAACCAGCAAAACTGGTCTGGCCCATGAGGAGGCTGCTGCAGCCTCAACCCTAGCTGCCTGCAGCTGCTGCCACTGGGCTGGTGGCGCTGAATAATTTTCCTGTCCACTTGACATATGAAAGAATGTGTGAATGGTGTGGCCACACAGACGAGATTCTGTTCTAAATGTATGTTTTACATATCCTCTATGTCTCTCTTATTATTTGTATCTGTTTAAAATTTTTGCCACAGCCACGAAGAACATGTGGTTTCTCTATGCAACATGTGGCGCTGCCATCTTGACTAAGGGCGGGCCATGGAACCAAGTCGCCATCTTTCCTGAGGTACTCCTTGCCTCATCTTGCCATTTACTTATGTTTTTATCTCTAAATTCCTCTTACTGACTCTGTTACATGTATATTTTGCACAGTGGCATGCTTTTGGTAGGGCCCACCAGAGCATCCACTCCACCGAACCCCTGTTTAATATATGTGTGTGTGTGTGTGTGCATGCAAGTGACTTTTAAGTTAACTTTATATATTAACATAAGTTAGCTTTAACACTGTGTGTAGATGTGTATGGCACTTAAATTCAACTGCGCATATTTGTACATGTCTTCACTATGTGAGTTCTACTGTTAAGCTTCTATTGCAAACAGTTTTTTCTTCTTTGTCTTTCACAAGTATAAATCTCACCTGTTAAGTTAAAAACCAGCACAGTCAAGCTTGGACTAAGCTCTCTAGACAGATCCTATACCTTAGTCATAACTTTAAATATATACCCAATTAACAACCCTCAAAGTGCTCAGGGATCTGGGGAATATAGCATTTAAATGTTTAATTATTAAAAGGCTTTTCGTAACAGAGGAGAAAATTGGCTTCTAGCAGCAGCATTGTCTTTCCTCCAAAGAATACAGAAGACAGGTGGACACAGAACAACGTCCAGCCACAGTTCACTCATCAAGTGAAAACGCTAACCACTGGGCATAACTGCCTTTCA
The DNA here is from genome assembly GCA_004026605.1 of Ondatra zibethicus. Taxonomy (NCBI): domain Eukaryota; kingdom Metazoa; phylum Chordata; class Mammalia; order Rodentia; family Cricetidae; genus Ondatra; species Ondatra zibethicus. The sequence goes on along the minus strand of PVIU01003935.1, from coordinate 39,728 downwards.
TCGAAACTCCTGAAGATCTCCAGACAGTGGACAGAATCGACTGGAATCAATGGCCTAGCTATTCAGGGCAAGGTAGGCTTGTCTTCCTATAGATTTCCTGCCCCACAGATCTTCTAAAGCCTGGTAGGCCCTGCACTAATTACAGAAGACAAACACAGCCCTGAAAGCCCCGCCCTCAACCACCATGGAGGGCCCGGAGGAGTGGCTCTAGGTAGCCAATTGAGTAAGTTCTCTGCCATTTTTTTAAATCAATAACTCAAGTAAAATTTTATCCTCCTCAAAGATCTCTGATGCAATTTGTTTGCTGAGAGGTTTTGACAGTTTAAAAATGACAACTTCACCAAACAAATTTCAGTATAACTTCTTACAATTTTTAAAATAAAAGGTGTTTTAAAATGCAAAAGCTCAAACCATAAAGGTGTTTTAAGATATAAAAATGCAAGTTATTAAGGCATATACCTACAAGTTATAAAGGTGTATACCTACACATTATAAAGGTCTGAGGACACATGAAAGTTATCAAATTTCTTTTTTTCATTATGTTGCCATTTATAGTCTTAACATTATCAATAAAATGCTGATAAGCTATTAAACTAACTCTGGCAGAGTACTACCACTACTCAAGATCAAGATTTTAAATTCTTTTTGGTTGTTTTCTAAAGATACTTTTCATTGTGCAAAAACATCTGTCACAGTCATTCTGACATAAATATGCTGCTGTTTATGCAATGCATGTGACTAAAACTTATGTTTTACAAACTCAAAGAATTCTTGTGAGTTCCAGGGAACCAAATTGAAGAATTCACCTTAAAGAGGTCAGATACACCCCTCTCTCAATTCCCTGGTCCTAAACCCTCCTCCTCAATTACCAGGACCCAAACAAAAATTTTTTCTTCCTAAATTTAACCTTGTCCTCTGTTTTGCCAGACCTTGCCAGATCCAAGAGACCTCGGAGATTTCCACAACACCACAAATCCTGGACAAGGGTGAAGCAACCAGCTACCCCAGGATGTGACCAGAACCAAGCTTTCTCGGGTCCCCCAAGACTCCGACATCCACAAATCATCAGGAAGCAGTCTCGAGAACTTAAAGCCCTTATCCCCTTAACCTGCCATGCCTAACTCCTTGCCATTTTATTATAAGAGAAAGGCAGGAATATTGTAATTATAAATCTGCTAACCTGCCCTGTCACCTGAGAACCCTGTCCCTTTAAGAGATAAACCCCGCCCACCTCCACTTGTCCCCCTTCCAGCTGAAGGAAGCTGATCTCACTCCTCCTATCCATCTCTTTTTCTCTTTATCTGTCATTCTGAAGAGGCAATCTCTGCCTCTCCCTTTCTCCTTTCTCTTTCTTCTCTTTCTCTGTTTCCCCTCTCTCCTGCCTTCTCTCTCCCCCCCCCCATAACTGCTTATCCTTATACCCTTCCCAGTACTAAATAAACTCTATATCCAAGCTCTCTCTGCATGGCATATCTGTCTGCCTCCTCCCTGCCATGGTCCCACCCTCCAGGGGACCTGCCAGGGTCATGCTGCCATGAATCATACCAGTTACTGTTTCAACCACAGGTCATTTATTAGAAAGCAACAGGTAACTCACACATAACCATACAGCAAATACGGACTCTGAACAGCTAACATGGCTGAATCTTACCAAACAACCCCAGAAAGCAACAAGATGTTACTAGGAGGTGTCGGATTCAGACATTGGACTCTCACGGTCACATTTAACTTTCACAACCATCTCTGAGATAGACAGTATTGTCTCTGTTACACAAATCAGGAATCTGAGTCTTCAAAAACAATTTTTCTGGCTCAGAAGAATCTATTATTGAAGCTAGATCTTACTGATTCTCACAGAGATACATCAAAATAAGTTACTTACCATAGCAAACAATTCCAATTCATAAAACACAGAATTATCTGCAGCTTCAAAAATGATGTGGCCACTGGATTTGAACTACAATGATGGAAATGGCCAACAAGCAAAAGTTGATTCAGTGTTTAGTACAATTCTGTTCTCAGTAAGTTTTCTGGGTGTATCTAACAGTTGCAGCTCTTCCTCCCCAAAATGCTAAACATGAGAGTTTCCCCCGCTGGAATTTAAGAAGGCTGGCAGTGGTAACATGGATTTTCTCTGGAGACGGGATCAGATAAAACAGAGAAGGGTGGCATGCTCTCTTGGATTGGAGAGACAGCTTGCTGCTGGGCTTCTTCACCCTTGGGCAGAATGATGGTGCAACCGCAGCTGAATGTGCAGAAGCATCTACCTTGTTCTGTATTCCTAAGTACCTTTTCCCTTTGCACCTCTCGATAGATTATTAAATCTATTTCTGTGGGAATCTCACTTCATCTGGTGTCCAACGTGGGGCTTGAAACCAAGACCCTGAGATTAAGAGTCTCATACTCTACCAACTCCCACAATAACACACCTTTAATCCCAGTACTTGAGAGGCAGAGAAAGGTGGATACCTGTGAGTTTGAGGCCAACATGGTCTACAACATGAGTTCCAGGACAACCAGGGCTACACAGAGAAACCCTGTCTTGAAAAACATAAAAAAATTTCAAAGTCATTCATGAGCCACCGCATGTGTGTGTTATTTATTTTATATTGCCCCTTTAATCAAGTTGTCTGTCCCCTTAAAGGGGTAATTTCTCACCTGTGGCCAGTCCTGAAACCAAGGAGCAGTTACAGGAGGAAAAAATTAACCTGCAATTTATCGAAGGAACCCTTTGGACAGTTTTTGTTACAGATATAATTATATCTCTCTCTCTCTTTCTTTCTTTCTTTTTTTTTTTTGGTTTTTTGAGACAGGGTTTCTCTGTAGCTTTGGAGCCTGTCCTGGAGCTAGCTCTTGTAGACCAGGCTGGCCTCAAACTCACAGAGATCCACCTACCTCTGCCTCCCAAGTGCTGGGATTAAAGGCGTGCACCACTGCCTCCTGGCTCTTTTTCTTTCTTTCTTTCTTTCTTTCTTTCTTTCTTTCTTTCTTTCTTTCTTTCTTTCTTTCTTTCTTGTTCTTTCTCAGTTGAAAAAAAATGAATCCATTATGGGTATATCATAGTTAGGGTTTCTATTGCTTAGATAAGAGCCTTGACCAGAAGGAATTTAGGGAAGAAAAGAATTACTTCAGCTTATACATCCTGATCATAGTCCATCATGAATGGAAATTGCTGGAGGAGCTCCTACCACCAGTAGCCTTTAAGTTACCTGCCCACTTGGGTGTGGCCTCTTCTACTATATCTGCTGATGTAAAGTGTGTGTCTGTCCTCTTTTCCGGCTGTGGGATTCAGTTGCTGTTCCCCTTGCCAGCAGAGGACTGTGATCTGTGAGTCTACCCCTAAATAAATAACCTTTTATTATACTCGATTCTGAGCTAGTGTGGGATTTCTTTTTTAGTATCCTTCTTCATCTGGCGCCCCACGTGGATCCGTACTCCACATCTACTGGGTAGTTCGGCTTAAAGGCCTAAACAGTCCACAGCCCCGAAAGTCTCTCACCCCACCCGCTTGACTTGTTTTTACTTACTAAGCATTTTGTTGTTGTTGTTGTTCTGTAAAGCCCCCACCACAGTGGAGCTAACTGCATGCAGTGACTTAGAAATTTCCCAAGCGTGTGTACGCCCCCCACCCCCACAGCCGTGTTCCCTGACACGTGGCGACTTGTATAACTTCCAGTTTATACTCCCAGCTCCTGAGTTCTGGGCTTCTTGCTCCGTGTACAGAATTGATTTAATTGCTTTTAATTTGTCAAGCAAAGCATATTTCTCAGTATTTAACCAGCACCAAGGCAGGGAAACCTAAGTGACTCAGGACTATTCATGGCACCAGGTTTCACTGCTAGTCATGTCTCTGACACCACGACACCTGTGGGACAATAACGATTATTACACCTAAAACAATTTACTGAGCATCATACCAGGTAAATATTTTATTAATTAATAAATCAATAAACTTGAAAGTGATATAATGGCAGACAACATTACCATGGAAAATTTTAGTAACTTTATTGCTAATACTATGGATTGTGTTCTGCAAGGCTTATATGGTTATGGTGATACGTCCATTTATTGGATATTGGGACTCAGTTTTTTTTTCATATTATATCCTTAAGGAAATGGTTTGATAACAGAGCCAAGAATGAGGCACTTTTAGAAATGATACAGTCTTTACAGACTAATAATGAGCAGCTAGCTGACAGGATTAATATCAAAAATAAAAAGTTATCTGAAAAAAAATACTATTGAAAAGGGTAACATTAATTTGACAGACTAAATTGAATCCATGTCAAAGGATACTGAGAAATTATCTGGAAGAATTCATACTGTTGAATTTGACAATTAAAATTTGTTAAAAAGTTATGATAAGTTATCAGATAGAGTATCTCTCCAGGATGGCCAGATCTACACACTATTCAAGTAATGTCCAAGAATGAGGGGTTATCTTTAAAGGAAAAACTTCAGACCATGGAATCACGTGTGCAGAATGAGGACCAGAAGCTAGGTGTCTCAGTGAAATCACTAGAAATACATACAGGCCAGGAGATTCAGGCTTTACAAAAGACAGTAGTAAAAAGATTTGGAACAATTGAGGAAATTATTGGAGCTGGTGAGCAGGGGGAAAAGGCACAAGGACAGGATTCAACATCACCAGTAGCTGTCAGAGATGACTTACCCAGGGTTTTAGCTTCCTACACTTTAATCTGCTCTGACAAACCAAGTTCTAAAGGCCCAAAAGGATCCAAAGAAGGTAGATGGATACCTATAGGAATGAATGATCTAAAGGAAATTGAGGAAGCTGTTGTAAGCTATGGCTTGCATTCCATATTTATTAAGGAGATGGTAAAGACATGGGCTAGCATTGAAGCGATGGCACATGACTGGCTTCAGTTAGTTTCAGCAGTACTGGATGACGGGCCTCAACTGATGTTTAAATGCTATTTCAGAGAAGAGGCAAAATTTTAGAGCAACAGGGAAAAGCAAAATAACTTGGGACTTCCCAAGATCAAATCCTTGGTGAGGGCACTGATGCTGACCCGCAGGCTCAGGCTCTTTATGATGAATGCATCTTGTCCCTATGCCACACAGCAGCCTTAAATGCTTGGGACAGGATTCAAGAACTAGGAAAACGAAGTGAATCATATACCAGGGTTAAACAGGGCCAGAGAGAACCCTTTAGTGACTTTTTTTTACAAAGATTAACTAAGGCTATACAAATAGGAGTAACAGACCCAGATGCTAGATGAGTATTTATTGAATCTCTGGCTTTTGAAAATGCCAACTTAGAATGCAAAAGGATAATTGGGCTTTTAAAGGTTAGGTCAGCACCTACAGATGAATGGATCCTGCTGAACATTGAGACATTTGATTATAATACTGATTCTTAGGCAGGAGAAGCAGTTTCCAAAGGAATGAAGAGGCATCAAAATTCCAAATGTTTTAATTGTGATAGAATAGGACATGTGAGAGGGGATTGTACACAAGGAATTCCTAGGAATAATGTCTCCTCTGGGAATGGCAAGAATAGGAGGACTCAGACTTCAGGTATATGTAGAAGGTGTGGCAAAGGCCAACATTGGACCAATTAATGAAGATCAACAAAAGACAGGCAAGGCAACATGATACCATTGGGAAACTCCTTGAGGGGCCTCTCACAGGCCCCCAAGTCAAAAGTGGTCCAGTCATTCCCAGTCACTGTGGAGGCCATGTATCACTAGGAAAATTAAAAAATCTAGAGCCTTCTGTAAAAAAAATCATACTGTTCTAGATGATGGAATAAACATAGAGGATGAATCAAAAATTACAATAGGAAATGTATATTCTGGCAGACTTCTATAAATGATCAAAGATCAAAGCTAAGAGTGCATATAAATGGCATTGTAATTGTGGGTTTGATAGACACAGGTGTGGACGTGAGTATCATTACTTCAGAATCTTGGCATCCAAATTGGCCTCTTCAAGAGGCAGATGTTCAATTACTAGGAATTGGAACCTTATCTCAAGCAAAACAAAGCACAAGAAGGGTTGAATGCATAGGACTAGAAGGACAGAGAGGAAAGCCACATTGATTTAAAAGATTGTTTCTTCACTATACTTTTACAAGAAAAGGACAGAGAAAAATTTGCCTTCACAGTGCCTACTTTTAATAATTCTCGGCCTACTAGGAGATACCAGTGGACCATTCTTCCACAGGGAATGCTCAATAGCCTTACCCTATGCCAATACTTTGTAAGTCAGCCACTGGAAATAATACATAAAAAAATTTCCTAAATCTATAATTTACCACTACATGGATAACATTTTGCTCTCTAATTCAAACATAGATACTTTAGAAACAATGTTTGAAGAAGTAAAGAAAGTTTTGTCAAAATGGGGATTACAAATTGCTCCTGAAAAAAATACAGAGAAGAGATACTGTCAGTTACCTAGGTTCTAGAAGAGGTTTTACAGAAAATTAGAACACAAAAGGCATAAATTAGGAGAGACTGGTTGTGGACTCTTAGTGTCTTTCAAAGATTGTTAGGAGGTATTTCCAGTCTCTGACCAGCTGTTGGGATAACACCTGATCTAATAATTCATTTAAACAAAGCTTTAGATGATCATAAAGACTTGAATAGTCCCAGAGAATTAACAGCTGAAGTGGAAGAGGAATTGATAATTGTTGAGGAGAAATTACAGGAGGCACATGTGGATAGGGTGAATCCAAATCTTAATTGTATTCTAGTCATATTGCCTTCCAGAATTTCTCCTACAGAAATTTTAATGCAGAGGGATGATATTAACTTAGAATAGATCTTTTTACCACATAAACCAAGTAAAAAATTAAAAACTTATGCGGAAAAGTTCTCTGAATTAATTGTAAAAGGTAAACTGAGACCATCAATTAGCAGGTATAGATCCAGCAGAGATTATAGTGCCTTTCACTACTGGTGAAATAAAAAAGTTATGGGAAGACAATGAACCATAGTAAAGAACTTGTGCTAATTTTTTTGGGAGAAATTAATAGCAATTATCCTCAAAGCAATGGACTTAACCTTATAAAGAGAACTTCTTGGATTCTTCCACGAATTATACATGATGCTCCAATAACTGGAGCCTGTACATTTTATACTGATGCAAATAAATCAGGGAAGGCTGGTTACAAATCAGAAGAATTAAGGTGGAAGAAAGCCCTTACAATTCTGTCCAAAAGGTAGAATTATATGCTATTCTCATGGTGCTAAAGGATTTTTAAAAACCTCTTAATATAGTTACTGATTGACAATATGCAGAAAGAGTTGTCCTTCATATTGAAACCCCTGAATTTATACCAGATGATACAGAATTGACTTCATTATTCATACAGGTTCAAGATATAATCAGGAATAGGCTTTGTCCCATATAAATAACACACAGCCAATCCCACACAGGTTTGCCAGGTCCTCTAGCACAAGATAATGCAGAAATTGATCGATTACTGACTGGAAGTGTATTGAAGGCCCCAGAATTCCATAAGAAACATCATGTCAGGCCAGGCGGTGGTGGCGCAGGCCTTTAATCCCAGCATTCAGGAGGCAGAGGCAGGTGGATCTCTGTGAGTTTGAGGCCAGCCTGGTCTACAAGAGCTAGTTCGAGGACAGGCTCCAAGCTAAGGAGATTATAAAGAGATGTCCTACTTGCTCTTTCTATAACCAAACACTGCTACCTGCAGGGACTAACCCAAAAGGTACTCAAAGGAATGAAATCTGGCAAATGGATGTGTTCCATTTTGCAGAATTTGGAAAATTAAAATATGTACACCACACCATTGACACTTATTTAGGTTTTCAGCGGACAACTGCTTTAAGCTCAGGAAAGGCTGATTCATTAATCACACATTTATTAGAAGTTATGGCCATCATGGGTATACCTTCACAAATAGAGACAGATAATGGTCCAGCATATGTCTCTAAGAAAATGAAACAGGTTTTTGCTTATTATAATATAAAACATATTACAGGTTTACCACACAGTCCTACAGGTTGTAGAAAGATCAAATCGAACTATAAAGGATATGTTAAACAAACAGAAAGGGATGGAAAATACCCCCAGAAATAAATTACATAATGCTTTATTAACCTTGAATTTTCTTAACACTATTGAGAAAGGGACAACAACAGCAAAGAGACATTGGATAATTAAAAAGAAGTCTTCTGAATTAAATCATTAGGTGTATTTCAAGGATCTGTTGATCTCACAATGGAAGCCAGGAGATGTGCACCATTGGGGAAGAGGTTTTGCTCTTGTTTTTACAGGAGAAGAAAAACTATGGATACTATCAAATTAATAAAGAGTCACTTTGAAAAAGAGAAATCTCTTGAGAAAGAGAAACGACAGTTCATTCATAATGGTGACAACCATACAGGTGGTAAGGAAACCATATAGAGTTGGAGGTAGGCTTCTGCTCTTGTCTTTACAGGAAAATACACATCTTCAAAAATTCAAGAGACCCTGGATGTTTGGATGATGACAGAAGGAAAAATAACTATCCAATAAGGATCATTAAGAAAAAGGAATATGACTTGTAAGGACAAGTGATCAAAATATATACATTTAAATATATATGTATATTTATGAATATATAGAGCTCATTTTGGAGATGGATAATGGCTCTGTCCTTCTCTAAACCCAAGTATGTTGTTAAAAGAAAAATTCAGAGTTTCTGTCTCATGTCAAGAGCCATCTGGTATGGGACAAAAAGAAGAAAGAATTTAGAAAAAAATTTACTTTTCTTCATACCTATTTTTGTCTCTATCATACCTTTCATTGAATATATCTATATCTATATATGTCTATATAAATAATATATAAATAATGTTTAAGTTTTACATAAAGAACAACAAATTTTCCTGCAGTAATCTTTGAAGTTTCCAGGAAGAAGATGGGGCCCCACAACAACAACTCCACCTGGTTGATATGACATCATGATGCTGATAGCACTACTATAAGACCTGTTTTGGGTACAACTGCTCAGGATGGTTCCAACTTGGTTAGCTGTAATGGTGCACTTTTTTACAATGTTCTGGCCAGAACTCCAAATAGGAACTTCAGAGAAAACCTACCGAATACTCAGAGAGTATTTGTAATTATACCACACTGTAATCTTGAAACTTAACCATCATTTTACTTTCACAGGATCCCATAGAAAGAACATCATTCCCATGACAGCTGGAAGTAATTCTAGAAGATGACATTTCCTCTCCCAACAAAGTTTGTCCTCAGGGTTAGGGACATCATTTTGATGTTGATTATAATTGGTATAGGGTTGGGGGCTGGGGAAAAAATTACGTAGGATTAGGGATCTCTTTTAAAAAGGGGGGGATTGGATGGGATAATAGATTAGTGTGATCTTACTCACACACTAATCATAATAGTAATAGAGTGAATACTTGTGAGCTATTATTTATAGGCAATTTACATTGGTATAGATTCTTGTATATTGATACAAGCTTAAATTATTATGACTATGTTTCTATTTTCACCTACACTATTTATATATCTAGGCAAAGTTATTTTGTCATATTGTACGCATGGATGCTTCTACCTCTGCTTAATAAATTTTGTATATTGATACAATTTTAGGTTATATTTATCATACTGCAATATACATTTCTACATCTGATCAAGATACTTATACATTGTTTACATTTTGAGGTCATTGTCCTCATTTGTTGCACAGTTGTTTAAAGGTTGTTTAATATTCTAATATGAAGTCTTAGTCTTTAAGTTACATAAGTATTAAGATTCATAGGTCAATAGTCATCCATGTTTGTCATACTTATAGTTAGACTATAACTATATATATATAGGTTCTTTAGATACATAGAGATTGTATTCTGCATAGATAGGTAATCTTCAAAGAGCTATAGAATATGGTATTTAAATAACTTAGGGTTCTGTTAACGTGAGACACAATTGCTCCTGGCAGCACTGATCTATTCCCGAGAGAATGTTGAGCACTGAAGACAATCCACTTGGAGATTCTTTTCTTCTTGGCAAAAAGGGCCTTTGTGCAAAGAAATGCCCATGCATTGACCACTGACAAAATGCATGATGTCTGGACAGGACAGGCAGGATACAAGAAAAAAAGACTGTCAAATCTTGCCAAGACAGGGTAAGACGGTTTTGAAAAACTTCCTGCCTCTGAAAATGGTCTGTCAGTTATTCCAGGCCTTAGCCAAAGTTGGTTGCTCCAACGTTACAAATGAGACTTTGGTTGATTGCCCAGGTAGCCAGTTGTCTCTGTCATTCATTGCACATTTTGGAAGTTGCTTTATTGCACTTCCTGCTTACTCAAGTCATATTATTTCCCTTCTTGGGTCTTCGATGGGGTTGAAGACTAGATAGTTGTAGTTACTTTCCTCTCAAGACTTGGCCAACTATATGCAAGACTTAAACTCATGAGGATAGGATAATTATTGTAACATTTATCACATGTTTCTTGCTTGATATTGTTTATGCTTGTTGTAATTCTAATTTTTATATCTGATATTTGTTCTTATTGTATATAACTTTATATTAGGCTTAAAACTTTCTTTTTCAAACAAAAGGGGAAGGTGCTGTAGGAATTCCTACCACCAGTAGCCTTTAAGCTACCTGCCCATTTGGGCATGGCTTCTTACACTATATACGACAATGTAAAGCACTTGTCCAAACCCTTTTCCTGCTGCAGGATTCGGTTGCTGTTCCCTGTTTCAGCAGAGGATTGTGATTTGTGAGTCTACCCCTAAATAAATAATCTTTTATTATACTCAGTTCTGAGCTAGTGTGTGATTTCTTTTTTAGCATCCTTCTCCAGGAAATCAGGGCAGGAACTGTAGTAGAGGCCATGGAGAATTGCAACTTACTGACTTCCTCCTCATGACTTACACAGCCTGCTTTCTTACATAATGCAGGACCACCCTCCCAGAAGTGGCATACCTCACACTCCATCATACCTCCATTGGGGCCACCCACATCAAGTAATCAAGAACAAAAGGTCTCTACAGACTTGCCTACAGTCAGTCTGATGGAAGCGTTTTTTCTCGATAGAGTCCCTCTTCCAGTTAATGTAAAGATAACCGATACAAGGTATAAACCACTGGGGGCCTACAGACAAGATAAGAGCATTGTCCTTGAACTTCACAGACGTCTGGTGTCAAATGTGGTAGCCTTAAGCTAAGTTTATGTGACTACTCTAAATGGGCAATGCCTTAAACATGATATGCAATCTAGATTTCAAAGACTGAGTACCAAAAAGAACAAGGAAAAGCAATAGTTTTACTTTGGTGACATGGTAAAATATAATATTAAAACTATAGGTCTTTCATCACCTTTTTTTAAAGGTGTATGTAGCTCAGCCAGTAAAGGCACTAGCTCCTAAACCTGGTGACCTCAGTTCAATCCCCAGGCCCCCCACGGTAGAAGGAGAGAACCAGCTCCTACAGGCTGTCTTCTGTTCTCCATGTAAAAATTGTGATGTGATGTGTGTATATGCACGTGTGTGCATGCGGGTGTGTGAGCATGTGCATCTGTGTATGAGTGTGTGCACGTGTGCACATGTATGTGTGTGTGCGTGTTCGTGCATGTGATGTGTTTGTGTGCACGTGCACAGGAGTCACAGTGCATTTCTCTGGAACAGTGCTGATGTAACTGACCTTTCAGTCACTGTGTCGGCACATGGCCCCTTAGGGTTCCTTGTGCACAATGGGTCCTCTTGAAGGTCACTGAATTAAAGGATTTTCCTCATCCCAGCTTCTCCATTGACTAATTCTGCCTCAACGACCTCTTGACCTTCAATTACAGACATCAAAGTCCACTGACAGGAAAGTGTTTTTAATGCCATAATTTCTGTATTACGAACACCCCCAGAGAGTCATGAAGCGGAGGAGGGATGAAATGAATTGGGAAGAAAGAAATCTTTTTAGATCACAAGAACATTTTGCACTTGAGTTAATAAATAAAAACCCACAAAATTGAACGCCCTTTGCATTTTCAGGGGGGTTATCTATACATTAACTAACTAACAAACCAGAAGTCAGAGAAGAACAACTCCCTGCCCCCCCACCTCCCCCATTTGTAGCGAATGAAGGAAATGTGCCTAGCAAGCCCAGTACTGGTTCCCTTCTCCAGGCAGCAAACTCATTCTTAAGCAAACAGGCAGTCAACCTTAAAAAGAGGCCTCAGAAAAACATTACGGAAGGTAAATAAATTTACATTTTTAATCTGACATTATTGGAGCACTTCTCCCGAACTATGAAAACCCTGCTTTAATAATTTAAGTTGTTTTTCTCAGTATTCCTCAGCCTACTTCTTTTAACCACCTCTTCATTTTGAGTTAAATTCTTTGGGCTTGATTGATGTTTGTGTTTAAAAACTTAATTTCAGGTGCTGTTTGATCATTTAATCTGGGACTGATGCTGCGTGGGTGGTAGTTCAGTTGTGGAGGAGAAAGGAGGCATGGTTTTCTTTTCTTTTTTCTTTTTTTGCAAAGCTTTCAGCAAATTGCCATGCCCAGTGTGGAAGAAGACACTCAAACAGGACATGAAGGAAAATTACTTTACAGTAATTTTCAGCAAAGCCATGGGCTGAAAACACAGTAGAACCACAATGCACTGTTTGCTTCTGTGAGGCATTCAGAGACTCCTTAAAAGTAGCTAGAATTGGTGCTAAGGAGATAGCTCAGTGTTTGAAGAGTGCTTGATTCAGGAGCTGGGTTCACCAGGCATACCTGGAATCCAAACCTAAGGGGGTTGAGGCATGCCTGAAATCCAAGCATAAGGCAGTTAAAAAGGCAGGTGGATCTCCAGAACTCACTAACTAGCCCTTAGCCAAATTGGTGATTTGGGGGAGTCAGTGAGAGACTGTTGTGTAACAATTTTCACAGAGATTGAAACGTTTCATCCTGCAAGGACGCTTTATTAAGTAGGAAGGTAAAAAACTCAAAAATGCTTCAGGAAGTCCCTGAAACTGACCAGATTCACTAGGCCCCTCCCTGCCAGTAGCAGTAAAGACATATAGACCAGTCAAGCTGGCAAAAAGACTTTGAGACCAGAACAACTGCTTGGAAGAAGCAGAAATCAGCCAAGCTGCCTGGAAGAGTTTAGACCAATTCAGGCATCCGGAAAGGACACTCTTCTACCTATTTTGCTGCCTACAGGCTGTGCAGTGTGCTCCAGGTTCCCAGCTTTGTGAGCAGTCACCCGTGCTGGGATGGGCTTTGATTATGCAGTTGTCTGTGAGTCACTTCTGCTTGTGCAAGTAACCCCTCACGCATATTTCTGTAAGTAACCACAGTAAAATTCATTGGTTTACCAAGTTGGACTTCGGTGGTATCCATACTTTGCTCCGCCAAGGGTTCCCTATCTGGGGTAAACAGATGCTGTGTCTGCCCAGGAAAAGTTTGTTACAAGGCAATAAGGTTAAGAGCAGCATTAGGCCAGGCAGTGGTGGCACATGCCTTTAATCCCAGCACTTGGGAGGCAGAGGCAGGCGGATCTCTGTAAATTCGAGGCCAGCCTGCTCTACAGAGAGAGTTCCAGGACAGCCAGGACTGTTACACAAAGAAACCCTGTCTGGATAAACAGAGCAGCACTTAGAAGGAGACACCGGCAAATAAATGCTCTGGCCTCTACATGAATGCACATGTGTGCACACACTCGCGTGTCCACCACACGTACCACAAAACACAAACACACACACACACATACACATACATAAAACTAATATTATGTCCTCCATCTTGTGCAAGCTAGAAATCTGACTAGAAATCTAGCCTGCCTTTGGCTTCCTCTTATCACCAGCCACCTAGATGTGACCATTTCACTCTTTTTTTTCTCCTGTCTCTCCGTTAGTTCAGACCACAGCACATCGATGACTGGGTTGTCTCAAACATCTCTGTTCTAGACTTCTTTTCCCACTCAATCTGGAAGACTTCCATGGCTCCCTACTGCCCTGAGGACAAGTTCCAATAATTTTACTGGGCATGTTCTCCATGAGCTGCTGCTGAGGCTGAGGATTATGGGAGTAAGAGTGAGATCAAGGTCAAATGAAAAAGCAGAGTGGTTAGCAGGAGGCATTTGGACATGTTGGGGGGATGTAGACACTATCCTACCAGTGATGAAAGTCACAGATGATCAGCTTCAAATGGACAGGAGCAGGTTTGCATAGTGGTTGAAAGCAAGAGATCTGGAATCACACACGGAGTCTGACCATGCTACCTCATTGTATGTATGCCCTTGGGTAGTTAGCTTTGCATCTGTCCATCCACCCACCCACCCACCCACCCACCTGTCCATCCATCTATCTATCTATCTATCTATCTATCTATCTATCTATCTATCTATCTATCTATCTATCTGTCTCTATCCCCCTTTCTACCTTGTGGTTGTGTGTGTGTGTTAGATGTGTATGTGTACACATGTCTGCAGATGTGTGTAGAGGCTAGATGTTGATAGTCATTGTCCTCCTCAATCATTTGCCTCCTTATTTTTTTTTTTTTGAGACAATTTCTCATTGAACCTGGAGCTCTCTGATTTGAACACTGTCTGCCCAGTGAGGCCCAAGAGCTGGGATTACAGGCAACTGCCACAACACCCATCTTCTGATCAGGGGCCTGAGGATCCAAATGCAGGCCCTTGTGTCTGTGCAGCAAGCATTTTACCAACGGAGTCATCTTCAAATCCCTAGCCTTTACGAACCTATTTTTCTTACACTTATAAAACAGAGACTGAGACCTCTTGCAAGCAGGCTTGGCTATGAGATGGAAATGCGGTGTTTAGCATACCACTCGCTCCATAGCATCTACCTCAAAAACTATGGCTGGTATTAATGATTCCTACTCTGGGTCTCTGAGAAGACTTTCACAAACCCTTAGGACCAATTTCAGTCCATTCCCATGTCCTCTTGTGACAGATGTATGTGAAACATAGGAGCCCACCTTGGGTTTATTTCATAAAGCTTCATGAAATGTTAAAGGAATAAAATAGTGCAGCTGGAAAAATAATAAGCAGCTGAAAATGAGCCCAAGTTCCACCAGAAATAATAATTCCAGGAAACAGAGCTACATACACAAAAGGGAATATACTCCAGGATACACATAATAAAGCCACCTTGGCAAAGTGTGTGGCCTAATGGCCAAGCCAGGGGAGTGATGGAATTTAAAAGGGAATTGGAAGTTGGACATTTCCCCATGCAAGTCCATCTGGAGAGGTGTGCCAGCTCCCCCCCCCAGCAACAATCGAGTTACTGCCACATAAACATGAGCCCCATCACTGTGAAAATCCAGAGTAATTGCAATGAAAATTTCCAAGGTGGAAGAGATCGGGCAGTGGCAATGCTAGAAGCTACACATGTAGGCCAGTTGGCTTAGAGCTCACAGCACAGAGCCAGCAAAGGCAAAGTCAAGGCCAGTGCTGGGCTAAGCCATTGGCTGTGAATGTGGGGAAGAGCCCCAGGTTCACAGGATGAGCAGAGGCTTGGTCCCACTCAACCATCCTGCAGCTGCTAGTGTTTAATGGCCAAAGGGGGGTTTGGAAAAGTTTGGAGGGTATAATGTCAATTGCAGCAACCAGGCCTGGCATTCATAAGGGGCAGGTCAATAATAACAGGTCACTGTTAAAAAAAATAAAGCTTTTCTGGACCGGCAGATTAATAGGTCTGAGACCCCAGGAGCTTCTGACCTCACTCCCTGCTGCCCAGCTGCTCCCTAGGCTCCAGATCCCTGCACGATTCGGTACCTACTTGAAAATATAGGCCTGGTGCTCCAGGGGCCACATTCAAATTGGTTGATGCTCTTATTATTCAGCAAATCACATGTGAACATCCAGTTCTTCAAGCACCTGTTATGTTGGTAGCAGATGAGCCTTGTGGTTTTCAGTATGCAAAGTGTCTTCTTAATCTATGTACTTGAATGTAGTTTATTCCTCCAAAGTTCATGGTATTAGAGTTTAATCCCAACTAAGAGTATAAAGAGCATGGAAGCTTTATCTGACTGTGGTATCTAGCGTGTATGGTATGTGTGTATATTTGTGTTCACATAGGTTTGTGCTTGTGTTATCAGGGGAGTAGTGTGTGGGAGTGGGTGTGAGTGCATAGGGAGGCAGAGGTTGACTTCAGGTGTTTTCCTTTATTTTTTGGTTTTGTTTTGTTTTGTTATGTTTGCTGTGTTGTTTTCCCCATTGCTCTCCACTTTGTTTTGGGAGACAGGGTCGGTCTCTGTCACTGAGCCTAGAGTTCACCAGTTGGCTAGGCTGGCGAGCCACTGAGCTCTAGGGATGCAATTGTCACTGCTTCCCCAGCACTGGATTTATGAATAAACACCATTGTCCCTCAGTTTTCTTTGAGTTTTAGAAATCCAGACTCAGGGCCTTGTGCTTGGTGGGCTTGTGCTTTACGGAGTCAGCTATTCCCCCACACCCCAGTAGAGCCTTTGGGAGGTGGCTAGGTTAAGAGAGCCCATTACCATATAAGCTCAGGGATCTCTCTCAAAAAAAAGAGGGGGGTAAATTGGATGGGATAATAGATTGATATGAGCTTACTCATACTAATAATAATAGTAATAGAGTGAATACTTGTGAGTTATTATTTATAGACAATTATATTGGTATAGATTCTTGTATATTGATACAAAGTTAAATTATATTAAATTTGTATGCATGTATGCTCTGTGGTTCTGCTTAAAACATTTTTTAAATATTGATATATATTTACCATATTGCAGTGTACATTTCTACCTCTGATCAAGATACTTATACATTGTTTACATTTGGAGGTCATTGTCCTCATTTATTGCACAGTTGTTTATTGTCTTAGTCTTTAAGTTATATAAGTATTAAGAATTATAGTTCAATAGTCATCTATGTTTGTCATACTTATAGTTAGACTAATCAGGTTCTTTAGACACATAGAGATTATATTCTGCATAGATAGATAATCTTCAACCACTTCAAAGAGCTGTAGAAAATGGCATTTAAATAACTTAGAGTTCTGTTGAAGTAAGACACAATTGCTCTTGGCAATACCAATCTATTCCCGAGAGAATGTTGAGCACCAAAGACACTCCACTTGGAGCTTGTTTTCTTCTTGGCAAAAACTGGCCCTTGGGCAAAGAAATGCCCATGCCTCAACCACTGACAAGATATATAGTATCCAGAAATGGATAAGCAGGAGTGTCAAATTTTGCCAAGACAAGGTAAGACGGTTTTGAAAAATTTCTTGCCTTTGAAAATGTTCTGTCAGTTATTCTAGGCCTTAGCCAAAGTTGGTTGCTTCAACATTGCAATTGAGACTTTGGGTGATTGCCCAGGTAGCCAGTTGTCTCTGTCATTTGTTGCACATTTTAGAAGTTGCTTGATTGCATTTCCTACTTACTCAAGTAATATTATTTCCTTTCTTGGATCTTTGATGGGGTTAAAGACTAGATAATTGTAGTTACTTTCCTCTCATGACTTGGCCAAGTTATTTATAATACAAGACTTAAACTAATTAAAATAGGATATTTGTTCTTATTGTATATAATTTTGTATTAGACATAGACCCCTCTTATTTAAACAAAAGGGAGAGGTGCTGTAGGAAGACCTTCAGCTTGTAAGTATCTGCCTACTGGGGCGTGGCCTCTTATACTATATATGCAGATGAAAAATCCAGGTCCATCTCTTTTTCTCCTTCCCCTTGCTCCCTTTCCACCAGCTGCTCTTCTGGATCGCGCGATTCAATGGGTCAAGCGGAAGATTCTGATTTGTGAGTTTACCCCTAAATAAGTATCTATTTCTCAATTCTGAGCTAGTGTGAGATTTCTTTTAAGCATCCGTTCACCATCTCAGTAGAGCTCTGGGACTGGGTATGCTGGCTTTCAGAGAAGAGAATGGGAAAGCAGAGCAGACACAGCCTGCCTGTCTCCTGGCATCCAAAGTTAACACTCTGAACTCAGCTGGCAGGACTCCTGCACCTCATCCAGTCTCTCAGCATCGCACCTCTAGATAGGTGAGTCAAAACAGACTTCTTATGCAGCTCTTCAGCCTTGCGTATTTGCTATGTTAATCCAGAGTGGACTAATACAACTGGTAGACACAAGCCTAGTTCAGGTGGAGGTGACAACTGCAGACCTCTTTGAGGTCTATCCACGTTCATATTTACTAATTATTTCCTACGTTCAGGGCCTTACACCAGGTGCTAAAGGAAGTATAGGAAGTACATTGAGCTCAGAACTTTCTCCTTCCCAAACTAAAAAATGTAAATTAGGTTGACTCTATCCATAACAGTGCAAAACATAAGTTGTGGGGGGGGGCATAGAAGAGACATATAGAAACCATGGGTTTCTGACTCTAGAGGTAGTTTGATTATATGGGATTTGGTAAATATGTAAGTCAACATTTTTCTGCTTGTATATCTTTAAACTCAAAAATGTTGAGTTTTGGTTCAAACACTAGGAATAAGGAAGTTCTCTCATAAATAACAATAATTACAAATATTCATTGAGCACCTTCCCATGTAAGGTCCCCTGACAGAGCTTAGGAGAAGGACTTGGGTGCAGCTTGATCCGTGGGAACAGAAGTGAGGGAGTGGAGAGCACAGGGGAGAAAAACCAAGGAAAGATGCATGGTTCTGAGCTGGCTAACACTGCAGGCAGCTGAGACTTGATGCTGGTGTGAACTCTCTGGGTGCAGAAGTAGCGGGAGAGCAGTGTAGCATGAGGGGCCTGCTAGTTGGGGTTTCCATCCTGCCCAGTTCCCACAGCCAGCAAGTCCCAAAGAAATTACACAGAGAGTCTGTATTAATGATAAACTGATTGACCCATTAGCTCAGTCTTCTTATTAGCTCTTGTAGCTTATATTAACCCATTATTCTTATCTATGTTAAGATAAGCCACATGGGTCAGTACCTTTCTTAGTGGGGCAGGTCACATCCTGCTTTTTCAGTGGTCTGGGCAGGAGAAGGAGGAATGGGATTCCTTGTTCCCAGCATTCTCCTGGTCTCATTGCCCTGCCTCTCTTTCCTGTCTGGTTGACCCACCTATACTTCCTGCCTGGCCAATCAGCGTTTATTTAAAACATGATTGACAGAATACAGACAATTATCCCGCACCACTTCTCCCTCTTTTTTTTTAAACAAAGGAAAATATCCATAGTTCATTTTTTGGGAATGTGGGTGTAGTATTCCAGGCTACTTCTGGCTGGTTGGGGGCGCTGATAATCTTATGGGGACCTAAAGAAAATTTAGAGTTATGATCAAGTCCTGACTGGAGTATCCTGTGAGGCTTGATCATCTCAGGCAGCATCTTGAATCTGTTCTGGATGTAGAACTCTGACATCTGGGTCATCTGTTCCTACCAGAGATTTCTCAGGTGGTCTTCCTTGATCAAACCTGAATTTTCTTAATTCAGAATGAATCCACAGCTTCTCATTTCCTGTGGAAATAAAAGCAAAATTTCTTCTCCAAAGTAACATATCTTTTGACTTCAATTTTGAAGTCAAGGTATTTTCAAAATACCTACCTTGGATTAATTCAGCAGCATTTATAAACAAGTATCTTTTAGCAGTGGTTGCTCCTTCCTCAGCATTCAAACAATTCAAAGAGAGCATAATAACATACAGTATCAAGATTCTCTGTGTATTTTACATCTTAACGTGGCTTTACTTTAACCTCTGTTTCTTTTATTTTTACTTTTACTTTTTGAGACAGGTTTTCTGTATATCTTTGGCTGTCCTGGAACTCCCTCTGTAGACCAGGCTGTCCTTGAACTCACAGAGATCCACCTGCCACTGCCTCCCAAGTGCTGGGATTAAAGGTGTGTGCTACCACACCTTGAACTCACAGAGGTTTCTCTGCCTCTGCCTTCCAAGTGTTGGGATTAAAGGTGTGTACCACCACACCCAACTACTCTCTTTTTTTTATTTTAAGGACTTTAACCTTTAGCCTGTATATATTCTTAACACAATGTATACCATTTAGAGGTTTTTTTTTTTAATCTCTCTTTACTGTATATCTCTCTTTTTCTGACTACACAAGTCTTTACCAAGCAATATGGGTAGGATAAAAGCCATGGCTTTGATGGCTGGATCCAGCCCATTTCTTAGCTTTCTGAGATTTCAGCCTCATGGCTGAGGTACCGGCTGTAGCCACATTTATTGCCACAACTCTATGGCATTTCAAGGTCCCTGCCAGCAAGCAAGTTGCAGCATTCTGTTCACAAACCACATTCAAATGCTCCATAGTAAGACTGCCTGCCTGAAAGAGTCAGAGTTTGCCCTGGCAGGATGGCCCAGAAAGCTGGCATTTTAAAACAACGCAGTTTTTTTTCCTGCTACAGCTGAAAACTGAAAAGCATGCAGTCAGCTTTTTATCAACACTATTTAAGTGTTTCTTGGCAGGACCTCTTAAAGAGCTGCAGGGTTTTACAGCTAAAGCTGAGTCAGGAAGCCTCTCTTAGATGACAGCACTTGCTTGCCTCTAACAAGCAGAGCAGACCCAAGAAATTGCTGCTACCAAGAAAACATGCTTTATTCTTTCCCAAGCTTTCTCAGGCTTTCTGTGGATGCAGTTATCCATGTGGGCGCCATTCTGTAACATATGGGACCTGGTGGGAGGCCAGAAACCAATAAGGCCCTTCATGTTAGAGAGCATTATCCGTGAAATCCAGTCCTTGTTGATTGAATGTTAAATCTCTACCCTTCTCTGCTTTTCCCATTTTATTTAAGATCTTCAGGGATCAAAACTAAAAGACAAGGTGGGTACTGAGGTAGGACCCAGAGGCACTGATGATAGTTTGTAAATAGAATGACCCATTGCCCATTATCACACAGGGCAGCCAATCAGCTTATAACAACCAGGCGGGTGTCACACATGCTACAGGTTGGTCCTAGGGACCCCTTATTTTCATTAGGAGCAACTGAGATGTGGAGAGATTAATGCTTTACTGTAAGTCACAGAAGCAGGTTGTGGCTGACGGGTCAATAAACATGGTTCAAGTTCTAAAGTCAGCCTTTCAACATGCTCAAATATCAGCTATGCTGGGATTTCAAAAAAAATTCATTGTTTGGGGTGGAATGCTTTAAGTAAGTTTATCTAGATCCTTTATGAGAGACACAGAGATAGCCAACCTACCCATACATTAAAAATTTATTTGAAAAAATATTACATTTGAGAATGTCTCAAGGCAGATTTACAGACAACTGCCCCCTCTCAAACACTCAAATATCCATGCATCTTAGGTAGAGTTTCTATTGTTGAGAAGAGACACCATGACCATAGCAACTGTTACAAAGGAAAACATTTGATTGGGGCTGGCTTACAGTTCCAGAGGTTCAGTCCATTATCATCATGGCAGGACATGGTAGTGTGCAGGCAGACATGATGCTGGAGAAGGAGCTGAGAATTCTACATCTTATAGGCAGCAGGAAGTGGGCTGAAATCCTGGGCATGACTTGAGCATATATGAGACCTCAAAGCCCACTTCCACAGTGACAAACTTCCACCAACAAGGCTATATCTATTTCAACAAAGCCACACCTACCACACCTATGAGTTTATGGGGGCCCATTACATTCAAACTACCATGCCATGTAGTTTTGTTTTTAAAAATGTATGTGGCATCCTGTGATTCTACTGGAAACCCAACGTCCTGAAACCACTAATACTCCATTATGCCACAGATCCAGATCCAGTAAAGCTGAGGAACAAGTGTTCACACTCAGTGCTTCTTCGCTTGTATTTTTAAAAAATTGAGAACATTGCTTTTTCTGATGCAAAATAAAACCCCTTGGATGATGTCAAAGGACCTTGTCATTTAGAGAGTGGTAAGCCAAGCTGACAGAGCACTGTTCAACAGGACTGAGCATTTGAGTGAGTGAGAACAATCAAAATTTCAGGTGGATTTCTTAAAAAAGAAATCACACTCTTGAAAAAGAGGGGTGGTGTTATTGGTGGTGGGGTACCAGCCACCTGCAGAGCCAAGCAAACTCAAAGACTAGAGATGTCTGTCTCCCATCTGTGTCCCAAATGCCTGGAGTCCAAGCACACTTAGAGGGGAAGCTCACTCCGTGTGGCCTTAGAGCCACGAACATGACACATTTCCTCTCATGAGATCAGTCCCAGCTCTGTCTGACCAGCGCTGATCCCTTCGCTCACAATCAATTTGATTTCACCCGAAGCCTCTATAAGTAAGTTTGGAATTCATGAGTCATGCTTGGGTCCCAGATGGCTGCTCTCATTCTCTGTTGCCAGGCCCTCCTGGACAACTTCTCACCAGCCTGGTCTCTTGTACCTCTTTAATGAGACAGTAGTAGGCTCTACGACACATTTCCTGTGAAGGCTGTGCCTCTGCTTGGTAGATCCCAATTAGGAGCTTGCTATTTTAGTGGAAGAAGATACAGTAAAGCCATCAGATGATCTTGAAAGGATGAAAACACCCAAACAGGAAGAGCTGCGTGAGGCTGTGGCTGTGGAAGATGCTATTGTTCCCAATTATGTAGTCCTGTTGAGTCAGCCCCAAAGGAAATAATATTTACTAGGCTCAAACAGGAGAAAATTTACAAGGAGTCTTCAGTGGAGCTCCAGAAATTAAACCAAACCAAATCAAACAAAACAACAATTTCTAAACACCCCCCCAAACACATCTCAAAATACTTTCCCCCTCTCTGTCTTATTACACGACCCTATCAGGTACAAAGGATGCCCATTATAATCTTTTGCTTGACAAATATCCCTCCATCCCCCCACACTGTAGAGGGAAATTCCCCAGGTAATACTGGACTGTGTCTTGTGACTTATTTGGGCCAGTGGATTATTAACATAGGTGAAAGTGCACGGGCTGTAAATTCACTCGTGGGTTTGACCTGACCGCACAGTGTAGAGTGGAACTACCCAGCTGAGTCCAGCCACCACCAACCTAATTATCGCTGATGGCAGCCCTCTGGCACTGTTCGTCACTGGGTGTTGCGTTATCTGTTCCTGGACAATGTGTCTTTTTGTCCTTCTCCTCTTTTGAAGTAAAATCAGTGCTTTCTTGAACCACAGAAGAAAGAACCACACTGGAAAGTTGTCTTTGGTCCTGTAAATAAGACCACGCCCACGCATATAAAAGGAATTCTAATTAAACCCGGTGGGTTAAAACAAAACAAAAAACCAGGCGGCAATCATGTTGGGAAGAAGTATTTCAGAGGGAGTGGAAGGACACAATAGAGGGGAATGGGGTGATTTTGACCAAAGTATATTACATACATGTTATGAAATTGTTGGAGATAAATGGATTCTTTTTAAAGGCCGGTGCTGCTCATGTGGATGAGTTTGGAATGTCACACCTGTAACCATGGCTACCATTTATCCCACGACAGGTGAAGAGCTGAATAGCAAGTGTTCATCAACCTGAATGCATGTAATCTCTCAGCAGTCTCAGAAATCAGAATAAATGTTACCACTAGACAGAAAGGGAAACTGAGGTGTACAGCAGTGACGTATTTTTGTTAGAACACTTCCTTCCAAGCCAGGATTGGATTATTCGGGTTTAAGCAAACTCTGATCATTACTAACCAAGCTAGGCAGTGAACCAACCTCAAGATGAAGCACCTTCTTCAATATGCACGTTGGCCATGCTTAGATGTACGCTCATGTTGAATACCGGCAAGAACACAATCTCATAGAACACAGGTGAAGATGTGAATTGGTGCTGGTGTTCTGGGAAGCAATCTGGTAATATTTACCCCAAACTTGAGCATGTGCAGACCCTGTGAATGGCAGGTCCCATGTCTCTGATTGTATCATAAGGCTCTAATCAGAAATGCAGTTGAAGAGCTGTGTGCAAAGTGTTCCTCAAGACATTGCTCACCACAGGACAAATCGAGTCAACTGAGATGTAAGACATCTCCAGAATGCTTAAGAAACTGATATCGAAGCCCGGTGGTGGTGGCGCACACCTTTAATCCCAGCAGAGTCAGGCCAACCTGGTCTAAAGAGTGAGTTCCAGGACAGCCAAGGCCACACAAAGAAACCCAATCTCAAAAAAACAGAAAGGGCAAAAAGAACAGAACAGAAAAGAAACTGGTATTGCTACAGACTGAAGCAATATGAAGCCATTAAAAATCACATTAGGGATAAGAGAAAATGTGAGCAGCAACCCTAAATGAAGGAAATCAGGGAAGAGACTGTGACACTATACCACAGTTATAGCAGCAATATGTCATTTCTGAACGATGGTTATTATTTTCTATGGGTTTTCCTGGTTTAAGCACTTGTTATATTTCTCAAATTTTATTGAATAGTCAAATATTTTTATAACCAGGAAAACATCCTTGAAATTATTTTTAAACATTTTTTTAACATTTGTTCTTTTACTTTTGAGATTGTAATTACATCATTTCTCCCTTCTTTTCCTCCCTCCAAGTCTTCCCATAACCTCGCCTCGTTCTCTTTCCAAATCAAGTCCTTGTTTTTCATTAATTGTTGTTATATGCATATATGCATATGCATGCAATATATATTCCTAAATACAGCCGGGCAGTGGTGGCACATGCCTTTAATCCTAGCACTCGGGAGGTAGAGGCAGGTGGGTCGCTGTGAGTTCAAGGCCAGCCTGGTCTACAAGAGTTAGTTCTACAGGCTCTAAAACTACTACAGAGAAACCCTGTCTCAAAAAACCAAAAAGAAATATATTCCTAAATACAACCTAAAGCAGAAACCTTAAATAATCTTTAAAAAATTAGTTTTTCATATCAGTCTGTGTATTTCTGTATGTGGATGTTGGTCTGCTCCGGGCATAGTATGATTGTGAAAGTCAGGAAGTTGGACTTTTGTTTGTTTACTTGGTTGGCTGTCCTGGGACTTGCTTTATAGACCAGGCTGACCTTGAACTCACAGAGATCCACCTACCTCTGACTCCTGAGTTCTGGGATTAAAGGCGTGCACAGAGGAGGATCTGGAGTATCTAATGCCACAGGTGAAGAGAGGAAATGCCCCTCTGGGATACTAAATACTACCTCATTTATACACACTTGGCTCAGTCTGAGAACCGAGAAGAGGGAGGGGTTCTGGCCAGGCTGTGGCATCATTTGGAGAAGAATATAAAAAAGAAGATTGTAAAACAAGGGTGGAGGTTGAAAATAGAAACAAAAAGTAGCTCAAAACCACCTATAGCATGGGAACCTTTCCCAGCACTTTGGCTTCACGAAGTTCCCTGGGAGAGTGTGCCAGAAGGGCAACAAGGCTCTTACACAACCAAAACATTGCTCAATGCACACTCTTCACACGGGGCCACACCATCCCTGAGGTGCAGTCCCAAGGGAAGGGTTGGGCGGGAAACTGTGGCGAAAGTGGCTTAGAAAGGCTGGTATTGTGCCTGGCACTGACAGGCCCGGCTGAGTCACCTCCAAAGCCCGAGTTTGCTCCGCCAGACCCCAGTAGAAGGGAGCAAGAGGGGAACACACGGAAAAGAAAGTATCCCACTTCTCTCTTTGGTGCCACCACTCATGTACAGATGCACATCCGGCGAGCATTCTCCCTGGCTTGCACTTTTGAGGCCATTTAATTTTTTATAGTTGAGTATGAACAATGAAAGCGAGCAGTTCCTGTTTCTCAACTTCATCCCCCCACCATCACTGAAGAATTTGGCCTTAAACTGCCAGAAAGGAACATTTAAATCCTATAAATTAGCTCCCCTAAAGATGCTTAAGCATTTATGAAAACATTCACATTTTATATTCTTCGCAATAAAATCTTAAATAAAAAAAGGATGGAAACTCCCCCAAATGCCATGTGAGCTAAGCTGGCAGAGATCAGACAGTTTAGAGCCAGGATGCCCACAGGATGCCCAAAGCTTCACAAATGAAGAAGCTGGAACCTGAATGGAGCCTATCAGAGATAAAGTGAGTATTCTTAGCCTTTGTGGGCAGTCCCTGGAGACTCCCTCAGGCTAACTCCCTTGGCCTGGGAAGCAACCTGCAGTATTAACCCAATTATATCCAAGTTGATAGCAACCTACAGTATTAACCCCTTTATACCCCAGCTGACGGCAGGGCAGGGAATCCCTCTGGCTCTAGCCCAGTTCCTCTGGAGAGCCACTGTAAGAAAATCAGAACTGAGCTTCTGTCTCAAATAAGCTATTCATCTGCTAGTGAGCTTGAGCGATGTCTAGCTCCACTCCACGCCTTTGTTTATTTCTCTGAAAAATGATGATATAGTATCACACAGGTCTTCAGTGAGGGCTCTCCCTAACACTTCCTAACACATGTGTGGACGGACACACACACACACCTTAAAATGTGCTTGTGAAACAAACGAAGAACACCATGGTCTTATTTCTTTGCCTACCACTTCCCCACATTTTCCCAGCAACAGTTGGGCTCTTTGTGGCTCTGGGAGAAAGAGATCATACTCTTCCTCTTAGCCTCCCACTCCCCCTGTCCCACCCCCAAAAAAGCAAAGAGCTGGAGCTATAGCTCAGTAGAAGAGCACTTGCATCACGTTCACAAAGCTTTGGGTTTGATCCCCAGGACCACAAAACAAAATGGAAGAATACTTTTGACTCATTGTTCTGCAGGTGTCTTAGCATCTTTACGCAGATGTGGGGCCTGTGCCTGTAATTCCAACACTCAAAGATGGAGCCAGAAAAGTGGTAAGTTCAAGGACAGCCTAGCTACAAGATGAAATTCTGTCTCAAAATACCAAACCAAACAAAGAAATAGAGGAATAATTTTGTCTCTTGATTGCCTTGTCCCACTCAGAGAGTGACTGGAGCAGACATGGAAGTCCCTTGGTTTTGAATGGGTCAGATTGGAGCCAGCACCTCACCCATGCTGAGCAGAAATGCTCTCTCTCTCTCTCTCTCTCTCTCTCTCTCTCTCTCTCTCACACACACACACACACACACACACACACACACACACACACACCAAAAGGGAATTTCCTATATTCTATTTTTTAAATTATTAACTGTTTGGTCTATTAGCTCAGGCTTATTATTAACTAGCTCTTACAACTTTAATTAATCAACAATTCTTATCTATGTTAGTCACGTGGCTTGGTACCTTATTTAGTGAGGCATTCTCATCTTGTTTCCTCTGCGTCTGTCTGGTGACTGCAGACTGAGCCTTTCCTCTTCCCAGAATTCTCCTAATCTGGTCTTCCCACCTATACTTCCTGTCTGGCTATTGGCCAATCAGCATTTTATTAAACCAATACAAGTGGAAAATCTTTACAGGGTATAAGAGCATTATCACACAGCAACCTTTGGCTCACATTTATTTTTGTTTGTTTTATTTGCCCATTGTTGTTTGTTTTCTCTTTCTTTTTTAAAATTGTTTTTATTAAGCTATATATTTTTCTCTCCTCCCCTTCCTTCCTCTCCCCTCCCTCCCATACTCCTAATTTACTCAGGAGATCTTGTCTTTTTCTACTTCCCATGTAGATTAGATTCATGTCTGACTCTCTTAGGGTCCTTTCCTGCCTAATTTTCATCTTCTTTATTCATCAGAATTAGACAATTACCGTAAACGTCACTCATGAAGCTGTGTTCTCAGCAGCACTTTGAGTTTACAGTTTCCAAGGACAAAAACCCAGCTGAATATCGATCTCCACTTGTCACGTGACACTGCCTGCACAGTTTTACCTTTGATTGACTTTAGTCTCAGGCCATTTCATCGGAGACAAAGGCAGTTGTCATCGGTCTTATTGCCTCCTAGTGATGTGCACAACTGGCACTCTGAGTAGAACGTCCCAGGGTATTGTGCTGTTTACTCTCTTGTAGGGGCTGGTGGCTGCTGCTACCCACATACTACTGCAGGATAAATATCCACACTGTTGAGGACCAGAAGTGTTTGGAATGAGTTTTCATATATTGGAATATTTTCGTAGCTATACTGGGATATATTGAGACTGGAAGAAGCTTGAACATAAAATTCATCCATGTGCCCCATACACCGCCACACAGGCCTGGATTGTAACAATCATTTTAGTGCTCCTGTGTTGCTGATTATGACACATCATAGGAGGTCAAGTGTAGAACTTTTCATTTGATTTAGGTTTTGGAGTATTTTAAATATTAGATTTTTCAAACAGTAACATCCAAACTATATCACTTGCAACGTAACTAGTGTGGCTGAGGAACTAAATTTTCTGTTGCATTTAATGTTCTCTTTTACTGATGTGTACGTATGTGTGACCATGTGCAGGTATGAGTGTAGGTACCCCTAGAGTCCAGAAAACAATGCTGAATACCCTGGAGATGAACTTAGAAGTGGTTGTGATGCATCTGACATGGGCACTGGGAACTAAATTTAGGTTCACTGAGAGAACACTACATAATCTTAGCCACCAAGCCGTCTCTCCAGCCACTTGCATGTAATGTTAAATAATTTATATCTCAACGTATGTGCCACATGTGGATAATTGCTCTCATTGACAATAGGCTAGTTGTCTGTAGATAATGACATGTTAGACACTATGCACTAAGGATTTGAGTCAATGCTAGTATTATAGAAACACAATGTAAAATATATGCAATAGTGTGGAACTCTCATGTGAATTACAGGTATAATTTAAGTTTTTCTAGCCATCCACATTGAGGTTAAAGAAAAGGGAAAATAATTTCAACTATTGATTAGTCTAAGTTTTGTTTCAACATTGAATCAATTAAAAACATTGAGACATATGCATTCTTTTTTCCTACCAGGTCTCCCAAACATGATGTGCACTGTATAGTAACCATACATTCATTCCATTTGGACTAGCAATGCTTTAAACCTTCAGTTGCCACAGGTGGGCTAATGGCTAACAATGGGTGACATAACAGATTGGAGCCAGCCCGGGGCTACCTTTTTACCTGCTGCCCAGCTTTCTGCAGCACAATAATAATAATAATAATAACAACCCTTGTGTTGAACTAAAGCTTCTAAACCCTATTCAATGGAAACTGCTAACCACCGAGCTCACTGTATTCATTTCTACCAAAGCAGACATAGTTACACAAAAATATTTTGTTCCCTTTCTGAAGATGTTTCTGGTTCTCTCTCTTTGATTTACATCAATTAACTAATTTCGCCAACATGTCAATATTTACTGTTTATTATTCAGGAACATCTACATCGTGAAGAAAGGCAGTGTGATTGTGTGTCTTGAAATTCCTGAGCTCAGTGCCTGGCAATTTCCATGTCAATAATTTCCATTAGTGTAATGGGACACAATAGAAGCTACTCCTGGAATCAGAACATGTAATGAAGAAAGCAATCATTGAGAATCATTTAGCAGCAAAGTAGATAACCAATAAGCCAATGATCTGATCAATGGATGCTAGATACACTAACAGCAGAAGATGGTCCTAAAATATCCATTAGCAGAAACACTAGCAAATAAATTACCCAATCATAATCAATAGAGCTGGCTGCAGATGACCAGGAAGGATTCGGAAGCAATGTGGAGGGATTGCATGCCTCCACGTTTAGAGTTTGCAACTCCCTGCCTGTCCCCGCGCAACTCCCACACCATTCCCTCCTTAACACCTTTTCTACCTCAGTTTGCTGTCTTATTCTTTACAGGTAGTAATGAGAAACAGAGACAGGCCTGTAGGATTTTGTCTCTCCTGGGCGCACCTTGCAGAAACATGCTCAATATTTGCTAATGGCTTTGGAGGAGAAGCTGTGAAGCTGCAGCCTGTGCTTTTCCCAGGCAGAGTGCAAGAGGAAATCCGAGAGGGAGGTGTGGAACAGGGTGGGAGGTGAGGTGGGGGACAGGAACAGGTCTAAGGATCAGAAGCACACCTCTAGACTTGGACAGGAAAGGGTGTTGTTCAGTCTGTTAGCCTGGCTCCTAAATGGAAAGAGGTGTGTGTGTGTGTGTGTGTGTGTGTGTGTGTGTGTGTGTGTACGTGTACAGTAAGACATTTCTGTAGTCCATGTGCTGCAGGCAGGCTCTCTGATCAGATTCGTTTTTCGCCCTTCAGAGCAGTTTATGTCCTTTGATTTTGTATGCCCCATAAGCATTTACACATTGCGAAGTTAGCCGACTGGGAGAAGACAGAATAACGATCTTACTATTATGTATTATTTAACTGGTATTAAGCTTTCATTTGCTTCTCTGGAAGGAGCAAGATTTTCCTTTGCTTAGGCAAGTGATCATGAGTGGGCTACACAGGAGCTGTCTTCACTGTACAAACCTAGCCCTGCCTTTAAAGAACTCGACTGAGAATAGAGGCAGAGATACACACACTGAACCCCATCAATGCCCCCTTTTCCTTCCTGCTTCAATCTGTGGCTGGGAAGGAGACAGAAACATTGACTAAAGAACAGAGTGTGCCAGGCACTATGTCAACACAGGTTAACAAGATCTAATTTTATTGGCATTTGTTTCTACAAAGGCACTGTTAGTATCCCCATCCCCAGGGCATTATTTAGAATATGGAGAGTACAAAAACCCCATGCCCAGTCCACCTACAAAATCCTGCAATGCCAGCATTCTAAGAGAAAATATGAGCAGGAATCTTTAATGCCTTTTACTTGTAACAAAGGAAATTAATCTAGGGATGGCGAGGCAGAGCCATTGTTTAAGGCCCTTTAAACAGAAGACTATAGTATTTGTGTTACTGGGTGTCAGCATAAAGCTGCCAAAGAAGAGACCAATGAAAGCCAGCATCTTCATCACTTCCAAGCAGCAAAAAGCATAAGGGCTCTAGAGCTACAAACAAAATTCTTCTTTGGAGCAATTTATGGGGACAGCCCTTAGCTGTGCACATCAAAAAATAAGCAATAGGTCCATTCTTTGTAAGTTAGGAGATAAATATTCATATAAAAGTTGATGCTAAAGGATGGTATTTTTAAAAAGTAAAATTATAACTCATAAAAAATGCAAAATGTCAAGAGTTTATTTAACTTAGCTCAATGAGCGAACCAGCCAAATGTTCTAAAGGTTTAAGGTGAATTCTGAGAGCAATCAAGAACATGGACATCAGCTTTCTCTACTGGATGCAAAATCTTTCAGAGGAGAGTGGGGGCAGGAGGATTTCCAAAGTTGCCTTAACTGTGATGCCGACTTTTCTTCCAGAGTCCCTTCCCTAGGATAGACCCCCCACTATGGAGACAATGGATCTCATTGTCGTGATGAGGGGACAGCAGAGGACACAGGTGAAGGGATTTAACTGCTGTAATTAAATCTTTGGGACAGAGTAATCAAAAAAGAGCTTATCTCAAATAGGTCCGAGCTAATCAAGCAAACCTTTAAAGGGAGAGATTTGGACTAGAAAAGCTGCCACTGGCATCTGAGGAAGAGCTGGTTAAGTGTGGAGGGGGAAGGGAACCGAAGAGATGGCTCAGTGGCTGCTCTCGCAGAGGATCAGAAGTTCTTTTCCCAGTGCCCACTTCAGGTGACTCACAACTGCCTGTAACCTCCAGGGGAATCTGACACCCTCTTCTGGATGCCATGGGACCTACACTCATACATACATATAGCTCCCCCCACACAAACACATTTTAAAAAGAAGATTGGAGGGGGCATGGAGGGGAATAGAAGCCAAGGCTAGAACAACCCACGAACAACAACCAGCAAGAAAGGAGGGACCTCAGTCCTACAGCTACAATGTGTGGTCTACCCATGACTGTGAACTTGGACAAGGAAGTGTTGCTGGTAGTTGAAGTCTAGGCTGGGTGTTTCCAGGTTCTAGGTACACACCAATGGCAAAGTAGCAAGACTAGAATCAAAGCTGCAATGCAGATCAAAAGGAAATGTATTATCATGCATGACAGGGGAACGTGTGAGTGACAATGTTCAGGGGTCCCAGTATTGTTTGGGGTTTCATGTTACAGGATTCAAGAGGACATGACACATAGGTTTTCTTTGCTAGGCTTATTGTGTAAGCCTTTGGTCATTGGTAACATCTGCTCCCATGATGCACCTTATTTTAATCCTGTGCCTGCCCAATTATGCATAGGAATAGGGGTCTCCCCTAAAAGTTTTCTCAAGGTTTGCCTTGCTGAGCATGTACCCCAAATCAGTCTAGGTAGAGTCAGCCCCCACCTTCTGTACCTGGTGATGTCCTGAAATATATTTAAATAAAAACTATTGATAGGAGGGATGTTTTTGATGGTCTCAAAGGTAGGAGACACTCCATTGTTCAGAGTGGGGTGTAGCTGTAGATCCATGCAAGTGGGGGTGGGTCACAGTTGGCCATCAGGTTGCTAAGTGCATTATTAGAAAAGAGGTGTGTATAACCCAGGCCAAGTGGAGTCTCAGGATGCTTGCTTGCCTCAGAACCTCAGACTCAAACAAGACAGCAGGGAGGGGCAGCCCTTTACCTCCAACTAACATTGAGAAAAAAATATCCAGTTAATACATACCCAGGTGCCCTGACCCACAAAATATACAAGGTAATACATTTACATTCTATCAAGATGCTAAATTTGTAGTAGTTTGCTAGGCAACAGTAGACAATGATAGCACATGTCTATCAAAAATTAGCGTTTGCATTGTCACACATCAGTTAGCCACAGCTAACAAACTTGTGCGGTAGCTCAGGGCCATGAACACTGCAGATCCCACAGGCTCACATGGGTTCCAGATAATATCTCAGTTTCATTCAATGTGAGCAACTTATTTGGTCCACTTCAAAGACCATCCATATTCTGAAATGTCTCATTCAGTAAACTGCCCGTTTCATTAAAAATAATGTTTATTTTTGGTTTTTCAAGACAGGGTTTCTCTATGTAACAGCCCTCGCTGTCCTGGAACTCACTTTGTAAATCAGGCTGACCTGAACTCACAGAGATCTACCTGCCGCTGCTTCTCGAATGCTGGGATTAAAAGTGTTGGCCCCACCATGCCCAGCATGATATACACACATCGTGTGTGTGTGTGTGTGTGTGTGTGTGTGTGTGTGTGTGTGTTTGTGTTTGTGTGTGTGTGTATGTGTGTGGTGTGATATGTCCAGGTTCCATCAGAGGCCAGAGGAGGGCATCAAAGCCCCTGGAACTGGAGCTGTGTGCACTTGTGAGTTGCAGGATGTTGGTCCTAGAAACCCAACTTCAGCTCCCTGAAAGAACAAGTGCTCTTAACTGTTGAGCCGTCATCTCCAGCTACTGTCTTATTTGTTATTTAAAGAAATCCTTAGCTTCTCCTCCACCAAGCTGATTTACACTGCGCTTTGTTTCCACAGCCATGCAAGTAGGGATGCCTGACTTCCAGGAGTTCCAGAGTGGAGACTCAAGAAGGAACCCACGTCTAAGCAACCCCTGTGGATCTCTACTGAGGGCCAGGTTGGGCTGTGAGACTGGAGTTCTTTCTGTAGTTTCAGCTAAGGATGATTTGACCTGTTTATCTATGTGTGCACTCAGCAAACAAATCTCTGCATCCCAGGTCTAGACAGAGACACAGAAAAGAACAGAGACTATGAAGTCTCCAGCCTCTTAGGGTTTGCAATCTAATGAAAGGAGAACTAAGGTTTTGGGAGCTATGCTGTGGGCTGACCATTGTGTCCGGCCGTGCAGAGCCTTCTAAAATTGGATGTTGACACTACACCCATGGGCCACCTCAGACATGACTGTAGGAGTTAATCCTCTTGTTGACAGACAGATCCAGGCAAGGTCCTAGGTGTGGTGAAGGGTTTGATGGATGACCACTGTAATGATTGGGTTCGGATCCTGAAAACAATTCAGACTTAATAAGACACTTTGATTGGTCTTTGCCTGCCATGCAGAGGCTGTCCTGTGCCCTAGATAGGAATCATTCTTTGGTAATAGCAATGGCGGTTAGCACATACACTTACCATGTATTAGTCATTGTTCTAGTATATTACATAATCTAAATAATAACTAAATGAGGGGGTTACTATTATTATTCTTATGGTACAGAAGAGGAAAGAAAGGCAGAGAAAATTCAATGGCTTCCCCAAGTCCCACGCAAGTGGGTGTCAGAGCAGTTTGGGTCCTAATGTTTAACCCTCAAGTGCTTTCATCTTTACAATACTGATTCCTTGAACTTGGAGCCTGCTATCTTAGGTCTTTCTGAAGTGGGCCTGGTCTTGGATTTGACTCCAGTATGAGTAACAATAATCAGTCTTTAGTTGCATTGGTGACTATCTGTCACCTACTGAACGTGGCTGCAAGCTCATCTGCTAGACTCTTTTCTGCATTCTTCCTTGGGAGAGTTATACTTTCTCCCCAGGGTGTCTCTGCCTTAGAAATGGGCACTGTTCATTTCTCCAGGAGGATGCAATCCTGAGCACAGGCTGTGAGCAAACATCCCACAGCTGCCCACAGACAATAACTAACAAAGGATGAATGAGTTCCTCAGGTTTCCTGTTTACAACTTTCAGCCAATGGGACCTCTCCCAGAGACGCATCAGGCCGGCAGTGTAATAAGGGCTTGGCTATTTTACACGAGAGAACAATGGACATTCTGTCTCTAGCTTCCATGGAGTGTCACGGCAGGATCTGTGTGTTCACCCCTAGAGCAGAGGGAGAGATGCAGCCTGGGGAACATGGAGGAAGCATCCGCATGAACAATGAGTCTTGTTTGAAAGCGAGTTCTGCACTGACACTCCAGATCCGATCCCTGTGTCGGCGGACTGTTCTGTGAGGGGAAATGATAACAGTACTCATTCCAACCCTCCTGTGTGTGTGGGTCTGTCTGTCTGTAAGTCACATCTACAGATATGCATGCACATGTGGGTTAGAGCAGAGATGCCAGCGCTCAACCTCCCATGTCTTTCTTGACCATGCTTTACCTTGCTCTTGGAGACTGTCTCTCCCTTTTCCCTGATTGGGCTAGGCTGCCCGAGCAGTGAGCCCAGGGATCCACCCGTCTCCACACCCACCCCAGCATTAGGATTACAAACATGGCATTTTCTCATGGGTTCTGGGGTTTGAACTCAGGCACTCAAGCTGGCCACTCCAAGCACTTACTGGTGATGGCATCATCTCCTCAGCTCTCTAGTTCTCATTTGTTTTCCTTCCTCAGAGATCAGCACCCTGAGTTCATTCCCTCACCAGGCTTATTCTTGCCTCTTTCTTTTTCCTTTTTTATTTCATCTCCATTTATTATGGTGGAGTGTACAGCCTGCGTTGGATCAGACTGCCTGCTGAGCTATCTCTCAAGGTAACACAGAAGAACTTTCTGGACCTGGAAGTTAGTGGTACAGGTAGAGTTGCCCTTATCCAATATTGGGACCAGAAATGCTCTGGCTTTTGGATTTGGGAATCTCTGAGGTATTTTGGAGATGGAACCCAAGAAGGAACATGAAACTCATCTATTTTCATATATGCCTTATATGCATAGTCTGAAAGCAATTTTATGCAATTATTTTAAAATTATATACACAAAACAAAATATACATTGAACCATCATACATGTGATATCATGCTGGTACCCAAAAAGTCTTACATTTGAATTTTAGTGTTTTGAATCAGGGCTGGAAAACGTGCACTCTGCTGGATCCCCACTGTTGTTGACTACCCAGAATCCAATCTCCCTTCTTTTAATGATCCCACCAACTGCTTTTCCTCAGCCGTCTGATTCTAGCTGAATCACACTCTCGGCTCAGGAGTATTGCATATCATTTAGTCTCAAGTCATCCACAGCATTGCAATCCCATGGGCTCTAATGGTTGGCTCATGATAATTATGTGACAAGCTGAGCCAGTCGAGGAGTAAGGACACCTTCATGGGGATTCTGGGAGGGAGACTCATGCTCACCTGCTGGACTTTGGAGGTCAGGGGTTAGCGCTACTCTAACCTAACAGGAAACAGTGACAAGAGGAGACAGTCAAGCCCTGAAGGGGACAAGACAGACAGTGGACACTGGGGACAGGTTTTGACCTCTAGATCATTTTCCAAGACACCCAGTTCCATGACGTAACACATTTTTTCTGAGCACTGACTTGGGTTGGATTTCCACCATTTCACATGGGGAAAAGCAATTTCCCACCAGGGAAAACTGAGGAAAATCTCCAAAAGTAAGAGCAGAAGCCCATCAGCCAGGCAGGTCATCCTCACCTGAGTTTGTTCAATCCTTTCTGTTTATCAAGAAAGAGCAGAACTTCAGTGCCTGCTTTTAAAGCCATTAGCTTTTCCATTCCCTTCCTTCTAAAACTGACATTTTGATGAGGTAGGTGAATCGGTCCAATTTACTATTCACATGTTGGCCGGGACTGCCTTATGGGGGACACAAATACAGGTTGATTCCTCAATAAAAGTCATCCACATCTGGCTGTAGCGACCATGTTTTTAAATGCACACCGTATCATCTCAATGACACCATAATTTCAGCTGAGGTGTGGTGCATGAAGACGCCTGACCTGTCGGCCAGCAGATACTGCCGGGGGAGCAATAACCACAGCACAAATTCTGTTAGACTGGACACGGTCCTCTTATCTCTCACTGCTTAAAACCAGTTCTCAAGGATGAATGACCAGCCTGGCTTTTCAGAACCATGTGCTTGTAGCCCTGGCTAGCATTTATTGGATAAGGGTTTTTATTACTGTTTGGTTCGGTTCTGATGTGTGGTCTTTAACACATACCAGTGTGATATTAATAATCGTTA
This sequence comes from Ondatra zibethicus, assembly GCA_004026605.1. Classification (NCBI taxonomy): domain Eukaryota; kingdom Metazoa; phylum Chordata; class Mammalia; order Rodentia; family Cricetidae; genus Ondatra; species Ondatra zibethicus. Next base: position 3,227 of record PVIU01003935.1, on the reverse strand, counting down.
TCAACTTGATAGGCTTTAGAATCACCATGGAAACAAGGTTCTGGGCATGCCTGTGAAGGATTATCTGGATTAGGTTAGCCTCTGGTCTGGCCTGTGAGGGATTCTCTTGTTTAGGCAGATTGAAATAGGAAGATCAGTCCTTTAAGGTGGGTGGCATCCTTCTCTGGGCTTGGATCTTGGGCTGCATGAAAAAAAAAAAGGCAACCTGAACACTGATTTCTTGTTTTCTGCTCCTTGACTGTGGGTGCAATGTGACAAGCAGGCTGCAGCTCCCCTCAGCTACTTTCTTTTTAACCCCAAGTGGACATACAAGCACCCAGACTGGAAGTGTGTGGCTGGCCATGCGGGTTAGCCCCAAACGTATGGGCACCATATTGTGCTTTCAAACTGAAAGCCAAACCACCCCTTCCCCCTTTATACTACTTTTGTTCAGGGTACTCTGTTGTAGCAACAACATAATGAGGAAGGAAAGAAAAACATTTTGCCACCTTTGTCTAGGATATTTGCCATGTGATGGGCTATTCTTCTCATCTCAAACAGGCCATCTGTGGAAGACAAACATTCTTATAATGCTTTGAGCTAGGAGCAACCCACCCTTACCAAGAGCATCCTGGTCAGAAGCAGTTTGGCGCAGGCTTGCTTTTCCAGTGTACTTTGGTGAGAAAGTGGAGAGAACCCTTGATTTCTATCTGTTTTATGTTTATTAAAGTTTCTGTCTATCCTGGCTTTGAAGAAGGTCTGGCCCAGCAAGCTAAGAACTGCTTGCATAGCAGGAGTTTTATGTGGGAGAGAGCAAAGAGAACCTGTCTTGAGAGACACCATGACCATGGTAACTCTTATAAGAGAAAACATTTGACTGGGGTTTGCTTATAGTTTCAGAGGTTTAGTCTGTTATCACCACGGTGGGGAGCATGGCAGCATGAAGGCAGACATAGGTGAGATTTGTACATCCAGATCTGCAGGCAGCAGGAAGAGAGAGTGATGTTGGGCCTGGCTTGGGCCTTTGAAACCTTTAATCCCACCCTCAGTAACACACTTCCTCTGACAAGGTCACACCTACTCCAACAAGGCCACACCTCGTAACCCTTCTCACGTAGTACCACTCTGATGACTCAGCATTAGAATTCATGAGCCTATGGGGGTCACTCTCATTCAGCCACCACAGGACCTATAAACACTTCTTTGATTTGAAGGCAAAGACAGCCTTAGCTATTGGAACACTTGAAATGTGCTCCTAGTTTCTCGGAAGTTAAAGGCTAATTTGGGCTCCTTGATTCTTTAGGTGGGGAAAATGGCCAGAGAGAGTTTGGAAAAGGGTTAAAACTGAGCAGTCACTGACATTTAGAATACTCCATATCTCCAAAAACATAAATTAGCTTTACAAGCTTTTAAAAGTCTAGACTTAAGAGTCGATTCATGGGGCTGGAGAGATAGCTCAGCAGTTAAGAGCACTGACTGTTCTTCCAGAGGAGCTAGGTTCAATTCTCAGCACCCACATGGCAGCTCACAACTGTCTATAACTCCAAGATCTGATATCCCCACAAAGACATACATACAGTCAAAACACCAATGCAAATAAAATAAAAATAAATAAATACTTTTTAAAAAAAGAGTCAGTTCAGAACTTACAACCATACTGTGACTTTTAATTCCTTGAGCCTTCTCAAATAGTAGAAGGTGAGGCCTTTCCACATCCTGGGTGTGTATAAATAGTCATATTCATTTGCTGGGTTGAAGACTGTTTGGTGGTATAGAGTTCACACTCACTGCAGGGTACCAGTCCTGTGTGTGGTGGTCAGACTATACCACTCTATCTGTTTTAATTTAAATCTAAATTTAAATTAAAGTGCTGCGTTTTTCTCCCCAGTCTTGCCTAGAGCTAAGACTTGGCAAGTGAGTCTCGCTGCTGTTTGCACTGTGGTTGGGATAGGAGGAGATGTCACCGAATTCGCATGAAAGGAAATGCACCTGTCCTGTCTTGCAATCTGACCTTAACTGCACAAGGATGTGTTCCTACTTGAGTCTCTGGATATTGCACCAAGAATGCCACATGTCATTAACACAGTTCGATTTTGCAACCTAACTGATTGAAAAACCTAATTCAGTTGTAAATGTGGCTTTTGGCATCCGCATGAGCAGCGTCTCAAAATATATTGGAGTTGTCATTGACAGATGGTCCTAGATGTGTCCAAGGAGGCTGTTGACAGATATCTCACAGCAGATCTGATTACATTGACACAGCTGAGGAATGACCTATGGGAAATGTCTCCACTGGCCTGAGGGCTGACACAACAAGATGGAAGCCCTTCAAAAGAATTGCCAGTAAAGAAGGAACAACCTTCCTGAGGTGATTTGGTAGTATGTATTAGCCTTAGGAAATCATGCCCTCTGACCTTGTACCTCTCTTCTCAACTTTTAACTGAAAGTCCTGCTCAGACATGTATGGAAATGTTTGTGTCTAAAGACCTGCACTGCAGCACTAGATACAGAATACAGAAGAGCTGAATTATCACCCACAGTCCCACAGTGAAGGATAGTTTGCCTATACAGAGAACAGCCAGGCCTTCTCATTGATGGGGTTACATGTTCAATCAATTTCACAAGATAAGTGTAAACAGGCTTGTGACGGTTGCTTTTGTACTGAACTTTTCATTACTCTCTAAGCTATACAGTATAACTATTCACATAGTTTTTATATTGAATTAGGTATTGTAAGCCATCTAAAGACAATAGAAGGTCATCTAAAGAATATCAATACTATAAACAGGAGGTCCACAGGCTATGCCAAATGCTATTACAGGACTGGAGAGACGGCTCAGAAGTTGAGAGCACTCGATGCTCCAGAGTTTGCTTCCTAGCACCTGTGTCAGGGAGCTCACTATCACTCCAGCTCCAGGGGATCTAGCCCCTCTTCTGGCCTCTGAGGGCACCCTCGCTCACATGAGCAGACATACCCATGTGCACATATCCTGAGGGGTCTGAAAATTCATTCCCCCTAGATAGCAAAGAGTGCTTACATACTTATAGCCACACTTCCTATGACTAAAAGCAAACATAGGTGTGGTAGTTTGAATGAAATGGTTCATATATTTGAAGGCTTGGTCCCCAGTTAGTTGAAGGGTTAGAAGGTGTGCCCTTTATCAAGGTGTGTCACTGGGAGTGGGTATTGGAGTTTCAAAAGCCCATGGCATTCCTAGTTCTCTCTCTCTCTCCACCAGCCTCTCCCC